>LOND01000171.1:197305-207531 GCA_014220965.1 Paragonimus kellicotti
CGTACCTTTACAAGAAGAGACTCCTCTCTAGTACCAACGCAGGATGTGCTTTCGAACAGCCGCGCTGACTGTGGGTTACACACTGATATGCAGCCTGAATTCGTAGGTTTGTTGTTTAGGCAAGTATTATTAGGCACTTACAGTTTCCATCTGATGAGAAACGGTGAACTGTACTTGACAGTAATTTTTTGTAATATAGATCTTTGTCGTGTCCATTTCAGAAATCAATGGCTCGAATACCCTCTTTCGCTTCATTCTTATGTCAGTCATGCACTACTGATCAGTAAACCAAATGACAGGAGTTAAAAGATATCGGAAAGAGGGTATTCGAGCCATTGATTTCTGAAATGGACACGACAAAGATCTATATTACAAAATTACTGTCAAGTACAGTTCACCGTTTCTCATCAGATGGAAACTGTAGTGCCTAATAATACTTGCCTAAACAACAAACCTACGAATTCAGGCTGCATATCAGTGTGTAACCCACAGTCAGCGCGGCTGTTCGAAAGCACATCCTGCGTTGGTACTAGAGAGGAGTCTCTTCTTGTAAGGTACGACAGCTTTCTGAAGTCTAAACAATTGTTGGTTGTTACTTACACGGGCGACCAAAATGCATTTGACCTATTGACTCACGGGTCAGGTGTTAGATGTGAAACAGCTAAAACGCCGAGAATCGTATAACCTCTCCGTCAACGGACCCTTCAGTTAATTATTTCCGTCGACCATGCAGCACTACGTGGGTTGGTTGTTGTTTCCCGTTGGCATAGAGCCGAGTTACTTGAGTACATTTGGGGTGGTTCAAAGAACAAACGTTTGGCGTCCGAGAAGGCAACTTTTGGTGGTCTAGTGAGAATATAGGCTGTCACATTTTGCAAGTTCCGACTGATATGATTCATGAAAATATTGAAAATCATTACGTAATTTCAATTCAGCAAAGGGATATATTGTTGGAATATTCACACAGATCAAACGGAAAATGCAAGAATTTGTTGGAATATCCATTCAGATCGATCAGACGCGAAAGGAATGCACATCGATTAGCACTGATCAAACTGATACAAAGTGTAAAACATACAACTTTGAATAGAGAAATCAGAAGACCGGTTTTGCAAGATGGTAGTACCATTTCGTATGTTCTCGTCAGTTGCTACACATAACAGCGGTGAAAATCGAAAATATTTAACGTGTTAAGTTAATGCATCAAGTCAGCGTATACAAATTGGGTTGAGGAAGAATGGAAGCAGCACATCAGTTATTAGTTTCTATGAGGAATAAATCTTTCTAAATTGCTGGTTTGGGAAAGAGTATGAAAATGAACTGAAAACGAACAACAGCAATCGTATCTACATCAACTTTTTAGAAGACTGGTCGTCAACTCTTTCTGGGTGCGCGGCACAGAATTCACATGGTTTATTGAGGCGGCTTCTGCGACTTTGATTGCCTGCTCAAGTTTGGGTCGAAAGAACATTCGAAATATAATCTTTAGACCCATTGAGTGTCTGACGTGTAGGAGGTGTCTTGTTATGACATCAGCTGCCCATCCGACATTGATGAATGCGTGTGACGAGGAACATCATAGTTCTGCTGACATAGCTGCTTCTACAGACAATCAAATTTGCTCACGGTGTTGGATTGAGCGAAAAAGAGACACCAAGTCCCTCTTAGTTGTAGATGGAACATGAGCAGCTGAGCGGCGTTTTATGTGCGCTTAAGTGCTTCAACCAAATGAAACTTTATTACGGCTGAACTCATATCGCTTTTGAAGGGCACAGTGAGAGAGATAGGCTCGTAAGGAACAGTAGGGATTGTAACTTATGTAGATTGGAATGGATTACTATTAGATAAACTTTATTGAGTACGTAATTTTCGCCCGTCTTGTGTAATATTTTCCTGTGGACTGTTGCACTTCCACGATGTTGCATCAAATTCACGTTACTTATCGGTGAGTACGCTTCAGCTGTAGCTCACCGGGTCCACTTTTGTCATCTGACTGACTGTCTGAGACATGACTAGGCTGATTTTGCTCTGAAGCTTTCCCCAGTTACTGGATGTGCACGTTAATTCAGCAACAGTAATCAGTGAGAGGTGATCGAAATATTATTGCGTAAGACATCTTGCGTACTATTTCGAAATGGATGTTAGTTTGAAATAAATACCGGTCAACGTTTCCATGTTAGCGAGCAGGTGGGCAGCAGATACTACTTGGGCAAGAATGTTGTAATGTTGGTCGGCTGCCGGCAATGTTCAACTGGAGAAGAGCCAGAAGTCACGCCAGCGAGTGAGCGGATGATCACATTTGTTTATAACTGGTAGAAAACTTTATTGTCAGGCATTATAAGTGAACCATATGGTATACATTAAACTGAACATTGCCCATAATTGATCACAACGTTTGCACTAACACTGATTTGCCAGGCAGCCACTTTCGAAAAGAGGCGCTGGACTTGAGTTTCGGTCTTCATTGGGCTCGTCCCAAGACCATAGTCGCGCATCCTTGTTCCGTGGCCAAGATTTGAAATCCGACCAGGTTTTCTTGAGACAATCACGCTGACCACTGCCTGACTGAACTCACGTTAGACACGAACAAATTATCGTATGCAAACACAGCTACATTTACTTGTGGTCCCGGATAATGCTGCAGTCATTGACGACTTCCCGGTTAATAAAACCAATTCCGCCCAATGTCCCGAAGACACGTCAGAAGCTTGCGCCGCATTTAGTAGAATGTTACGCTGGTTTGCTACGTGGGTCAACTGCACAACTGTCAACATAAGCGTCTAAACTTTACATCCCGGTCGTGAGAGGAATTGTGTACTAGTGACAAGTTCGAACACTCTGGTGTGTTTGTTCCGATGGGTATTGTTAAATAATCGGGCCTGGCGATTTAGGGTAATTCACTCAGTAACGCGTATTCGACAATTCCAATAACGCTTATTCAGACGGTCGGGTTGACGGGACTATCTTCCAAGTCCAGAAAACGTCAGAAAAGGCGGTCGAAAGTATTGGAATTTATACGGTACTGTTTAATAAAATTACAACAAAGGTACTATCTCACCTTGAATGTGAATCAACCGGGTACACAAATTATCCAGCAAAGGAGTATAAAATGGAGCAAGCTAAAGGCAGTGGTTCACAAAACGGCCACCAGTTCAACCGGGAGGAAATGGTGAACCTTCATTTCAGAAACAATTCGGGTGCAGATGGAAGATTGGAAAAAAACGGTGTCAAACAACCAACTAAAGGAGGTTTAACAGCTGAACAATTGGGACAGTTATTAAAATGTAAGGAAAGTAAACCTTTTTATGTTTGCAGTTATGGTAACAAAATTATTGTTCATGGTTGTTTTTCACTTGAAACACAATAAAAGACAACTAAAGGCAAATTAAGGATCAGCCTTTTACAAACAAACCAAACATACCTCAACGGATTCATCGTTCCGCATCATACCAGACAAAAGACGACAAACGTACGGATATGAACGTTACATCAAGACTGGACAATCGGTTCACAGTAGCCACCTGTCCAATATGTATTCTCATTAGAAAGCCGTAAGTTGACGAGATGGTGGAAGAAGGTATTTGCAGTTGAAGATTGGATCACCACTATGGTGTTACTTATTAACACACTGATGCAGTTACTTGGATCTTTATTGCAACTTGTTGCTAGGATGAGTTTCGGAATCGACGACCCTGAGATTCCGCTGCGTCATACTACAGGTTGCCTGCTCGCATTAGCTACTGAACCGACCACCTTCAATGATGTTCAACAATCCGTTTAAACAGAGAGCAATCTGTTTTGTTGATACGGTTATCATTGCAACTTCAAATAAACTCATGTATAACATGTCGGACAGAGTTAGCAGCGGTAATTATTCTCATGTTTGTGTTGCCTATTGTACGGAATGAATGAGATAGACGAAGAATTTTGGCAGCGCTTGTGTGGTTTAGATGACTAAAACTTTACGCACGTACTACTGGTTATCTTAGCTTAAAAATACGACACCCTCAAATAGCGTGTTTCTTACAGTCACGTGCGTGACATTGCGAATATATCACATCTTTGAAATATCCTGTTAGAAACAACTTGAATGATGCCTTATAGTTCACACTTCATAATATTTCCTAAATGAAGTGCTCAAATAATTAAAACTCTTCTTATCGTGTGCCACGTAAGCAGGAAACAAATTGTGAACTCTATCAAAAATGGTGTTGAATCAAAGTTCTGTTGGACCGCTATTGTTTGAGCCTGTTAGCATACACTCAGTGAAACAATCTATCTTAGCATTCATCTTTTTGGAACACGTTGCTTCAAAAATGTCTGACCTATTCATTTTTCCTTTGGCATAATGGAACAGTGGTCGTTTAATGTAAGTTCGTAAGACATTGTGAATAGTGTATAAACGAAACATGTAGATCAAGCAGTTCAAATAGCCAAACGTTATTAACCATCGGATAAAAACAACGTCGCCACACCATTATTTGTGACTAAGGGAATAACCACGATATCGCACATTTGGAACGGTCAAAAATTCCAACACGATTTTCAGATTGCATAATTCTGCCGTAAATAGCACGGTATCAGTGGGGAAGTTATCAACTTACCCATTGCCCAAGAAAGAGGGGGGAGGATCCAATTTTCAGCTGGAACATGATGTGGCGATAGATAAACTGCGACCTAGTACGCTTTCCAGTAAGTTGAACGATACAACTAATTGCGAACCATAAAAACAGATCTGATTGGTATACTTCTGCGGAAATTGGTATTGTCGTGACCGCAAAAGACGCTTGGCCTGTTTATTACACGAACTCCCGTACAGGTTATGTTAAACATGGGACCACGAACACGTACACTCATTTGCACGGCTGACGTGCATTCACACACATTGGGTAGCAGTACGTTGTCATTCGCCCTGGTGGCACTTCCCCATAGTGTGTACACACTATTCCGATAGTCGCTTCTGGTCCGTCATCTTCCTGGCATTGAGGCTTGCTCTTTAGTTCCTGAATGTCGCTTGTGAGTAGTATACTACTCACAAACGAGACTGCCTGTTGTACAACAGTACCAACTGATAATACTGGTCGAGCCACTAGCACCAAGTGTAATATGCCACTTTGCATGATGCCAGCAGATCAAGCCACTTTCTTGAGCATTCTACCGATAAAGATTTTCAAACTACCAAACAGATACTAGCGGAATATTGTTGTCTTCAAAATATTCTACACGTTTATTTATCTTTTTTTCTTTTGTTAAGTTGATTTGTGCGCACGCTCAAGGACAGATCGATCGAACAAACCGGTTGCCTATTCTAATAGGTTTGACGACGCCTACTGTTTTTAAGTAGTAAGGAAACACTAGCACAAGCCTCACGTTACATATTACAGCAGGCTCAACTTAAAGCCGCATGTGTGAGACGGACTGCGGCTGTTGCCGTTAAAGTGATCTTTGATCTAATGGTGAAAACCACTCCAAAATAACGAAGCTTCTAGTCAACACTATTATGTGTGACGGAGGTTCAGGTTCGTGCTTCACGTGAGCTAACGTTCGTAATTGGGTCAGTACATCGAACGAACACACTTCGCCGGTAATTTCCTAACATGAGTAATTCCCCCAAATCGAACATTACTTTGTAAGTTTGGAGCAAACCAACATGAATGTTATAGCTCACTTGACTCATCTTTCAAGATTTAACAGGCCACTATGGCTGTTTTTTAATTAAACTCAAGCAGTAACCGAGAAAATCCAAAATTCGGATACTCTCAAACGCGTCATGATGGCAGGCGAGCCGCGCATCACGTTAGTCAGGACGGATGACAAATTAACGACTAGATAACCACCAACAACATTTTGAAACTATGATGCTATTCCAGTAGTTGTCCAATCAAGAAATATGGGGACATTGGTTATCGATATGGAGACCACTTTAAGCGGTTAAATTGTGAACAGCAATCCAGTTTTAAGTTGTTCACTTGTTGCCATTATTTTGACCGAGCGAATACGCTCGAGGACTGCTAGCTACACACAAGAGACGAAATTTCAGATTGGCATATTTTCTTGTGATAGGGCTGACAAGTGCTCTACTCCGCTTGCTGTCACTTAATCACTAACATAGACTTATCTGCGTATTAAAGCTTTTTGTTCTCACGTCTGTAGACCGAACTCATCGATTCATCTTTCTACCTGGGAAAACAGTGCAAACGTAGGTCAAAATTCATTCTTTAAACTTGCGTGTTTCCGGTTACACGTGAGCTTTCTGTTGAAGTTGGCTACGGATGAGCTTATTCGCGTGCACGGCATTGAATACTGTTGCAGAATACAATGGTTTTAGCTGAGAATTATTCATCTGAGTCATTTAACATGGTCGCCGGAATCCTTGTAGCTTCATGCGTGTACAAGCCATCACTTGCTGCTTGACTGCGTCGGAAACAAACCTGTTTTGGTCATTGAAGAGTATTTACCGTTCCAAATCGTGCAAAACATTTAACGAAACAGCAGCAAGAAGCGTTCGAAATGTAAATTTATGGATCAAAGGTCAGATACAATTTGATATGCTGTATATTCAGGGGTGGTGTTAGAACCAGTCCAACAGAATAATATGCAATGAGTATTCACTATCGAAAACAAAGGACTCAGCGCGTTGACCCTCGTGTATTAGTATCGACCCTGGAAAATAGTGTACAGAGAAAACACGTCAAGCTAGCGAGGCACGGAGCGAGTTGTGTTTTTAGCCCCGGGACGGATATTACAAAAGGATGGCTTGACTAAAACAAAAGTAGGTAAAAAAAAAATCATCAAAAATGTACAGGTGAATGCGACTATCAAAAATAATATTTGTTATATTCGCTACAGAAGCCAACTGTTTCGGATCCTAGGATCCGAAACAGCTATTATAGCTCGGGCGGAACTAAAAGGCTCGCTTAATAATTTGCTTACAGGTGAACTGAATTTTAAAAAATTATATTGACATGCTTTTGAGACTATTACTGACTGCAGCGTCCGTTTGCAGTAAACCCTCTCCCAACTAGTGTTCCAATCAGGTATCATCAAAATGATGTAAATACATTTGACCATACATTGTTTACTCGTCCGTGTCACGGCCAGTCGCGGTAGAACACAGTCAGTTGCTAGAAGGAGGGCAGAAATAACATAGGCTAACTGTGCGAAGTAACCACACAAAGAAAAAACAAACAACCTTACTAACAATCCTCAATCAAATACACATTCTTGTGAAATTTACCAACCCAGGAGGGAACGCCGATGTGCAGAATGGAAAACTGTTCATCGGCCACAAATGTGACGCTAAATACCCCCTAAAACTCTTATCAAAATGTGTTATTTCGTTCTTGTTTTATGCCGCAAGACTTTAGCCTAATTGTCAAGTTTAATGAAGTCAAGAAAATCTAAAGAAATACAACATTTTGAAGTATCTGAAGTGCAATGGTTTTTGTAGAAGATAGGAGCCACTCTAAATAACGTTCAATTGAAGCCCAGTTTGTTGCAATGAAACTTGAAGCGGGAGCATTCATCCCAACTGATAACTAACTAGAACGTTCCCAGCACCAGTTATAAATTAATCCACACACGATTGCAAACGTTCATTAGAGTGAAATGTTACGTCCAGGCAAAACACTGTACGGGAGCTCTCAATTATCCCGTGTGGTTATTGTGGAGTAATTCTTTGAACTGATCAGACAGAGTTCGGTTCTACCAGATGACTAACATCATACAAGCAATTGGGTGCACAGATGACTGAGTTCAACTGAACTATGTACCACGACAGTATACTGGTGTAGTTTATGATGCTTTCCACTGAAAGTCAGAAATTCCCACGGTTGTCTCTTAACTTGATCCACGATTCCTAGGACGTTTTGCAGGTCTACTTTCTTATACTTCGTATTTTTCAGAGATCGAAGCTGAATTGAAAAGCCTTTGTAGCGACTATAACAAATGATATTTTTGATAGTCGCATTCATCTGTACACTTTTGTTGATTTTGGTTTTTTACCTACTTTTGTTTTAGTCAAGCCATCCTTTTTGTAATATCCGTCCCGGGGCTAAAATCACAACTCGCTCCGTGCCCCGCTAGCTTGACGTGTTTCTCTGTACACTCTATATTTCCAGGGTCGATACTAATACACGAGGGTCAACGCGCTGAATCTTTGTTTTCATTGTCGATCGGTTTTCGATAGTGACCACAGACTGGGTATTATTCTGTTGGACTAGTTCCAACACCTTTAATTGCAACACATCGGCAGTCTGATTCGGTTTCTTGGTTAGACAACAAGTATTGCTCCACATCAACCCCTCTACGTTTCGGAATACGTAATAGTAATCGGAAATGTACTTATCCCAGACCCAGAGCTAGATTCTACGCAGTAGTAAACAACACAGAACGTCAGCCAACGAAATCGTAGTGTAACCGCGATATCTGCAACGTAATTATTCATGCAGTAAAACAACAACTCTAGTAGCTACTAGTGTGCTAAGCACACTAAGACGATTGACCGTCCTTTAAATGCCTACTGAGGGTCTTAAGTCAGACAATTAACAATTTCACTGATAGAACAATTTCGGCTGCACTGTTTGTAACTTTACTGACGAGAAAAATAAAGAGGACTTGGATTACATGTTCAAAACTTCATTGCCGTCGGCCTATTTCTGTTTAGTCGCCGTATTTGGCCATTATTTCGTGAGCGAGGCTTCAAAATGACCTGCCATCTGCAATGTGGGATGTGCAAGTCTATTGTGTGGAGAATTACGGAAGATTTTCGCTTGGTTAGCGAGTGTTCGGTCAGATTAAATGACTGATTTTGCGATCACTCTCACCACTTGTTCTGAAAATGTTTAATGTGGCAGTAGCGGAAAATCCAAAAAGCTCCATTGCTGTCAAATATTTGTCCGCTTACAACCGGATAATCAATACATCGACAGACTGAAATAAACTCCAATGACAGCATTAACCCGCATCATTACGCAGCGCGCCATTCGGGTAACACATCCATCTTGGATTTTGTTGTGCACCGCAATGGGTGATATCCTCGCCTGCCGACTTGTTTGCGTCAAGTGAACTTTGCTGACAAGTGCTACATATAATTTATGCAAGAGTGGTTTTGAAGATTTTCTTATCAAGCTATTGCATCTTGCTTACTAGCTGAGATATACCACTTCTAATGCGTGCAGGAAGTGGAATTTGCACAAGTTCAATGGGATTTCTGACATTATTTCGGATGCAATCATGGATGAATCTTCATTTTCTGAAACAACTGTGAGTTCTCTACCAGATTGTCCAAATAAGTTATTGATGTATCTTGCTTAATAGCTGAGATATTCCGACTTCTATTGCGTCCTTCAACTTTGGTTCATTGCAGATTTCAAGGCTGAATAATAAGCTCTGGAAAATGTCAATGAAGAACGGGATATTCGTTTTGATACGTTTCATCACTTTGCAACTGCTCGCAATCTATATTTTTTACTATAAAAATTGTTTGATCACAATGGTTTTTTCGATAATTCCTGGATTTATGAATTTCGTTGCTCAGTTGTTGAAGGCAGACAGTAGCTTTTATCGTGGTTGGGTATATTAGGCATTCAAATGTAGGTGGCATTTGATTAAATCGTATTATAAGGCTGCGCGCAATTTTTCTCCCGACCGTTCCCTGAGTGTTCCCAAAATGTCTCTTTAGAACACTCAGGGATCATTCGAGGAACGCTCAAGGAACGTTCATGCTACTAGGGGTGGTCTCAAACACTCCTTCATTGTTGCCACTGGTAGTGTTGAATCTTTTATTTCTATTGATTGCGTGAAGCGGCTGAGACGTTCTATTAATTTGAAGCCTGCCACTATCTCCGTTAAGGGCATTACTGGACATGACTCCCCTAGTAGCACACTGGAACACTCAGCCGTTCCCTGAGTGTTTCCAAAATGTCTCTTTGGGGCACGTGATCCCTGAGTACTGAGGGATCACTCAGGGAACGGTCAGGGAACACTCAGGAAACACTCAGGGAACGCTCAGAGATCACCTAGGGAACGGTCATGCTACCAGGGTAGTTACAGAGCACTACCCGCTTCAACCCCTCCCCACCGATATTTGAGAAAATATGCATGAAATGTACAAACAAAGTAGATGAGGTCCGATATGCGTCGTCACAATCATGACTTCGTGCAGAGGGATTCTCGGCCCACGTCAAGCCTCTCAGTCTTTCATATTCTGAACGAGCCACTCACAA
>LOND01000172.1:56870-74959 GCA_014220965.1 Paragonimus kellicotti
ACTTCCGCAGATTTGTCATGACGGAATACTTATCGCGACCTCTGGGCGATAAGTACTGAGCGACGAAGGAGACGGCGATGTGTTCGCCGAGTATCGCTCTTCGGCTGTGGAGCCACTGCAATTTTCTATTCATTTTGATATATGATTTTGATCCTGGTTTCAAGCCTTCTTACTATTCAACCGGTGTACATGTTTCTTCGGCTGCATGAAACCTGATAGATATAATGCCTTGTACAAAACATAGGGGTTTGTTGATTACCACAGGCAGAGTCCAATGATTGATTCTTGGGAGCGTGTTATGCCACTGATGACCATACTTCGAAGACAGCTCAGCATTTCATCGCTTTTAACAGAAAGTTTAACGTAGACCGATTCTTCAGGCAGAACAACTGGCAGACTTTTATGATTGTTAGTTGTTAATAACCCCCAAGTTGTACATAGTTGATCGTGACATCCTGCGAGATGTTTTGACAGGTGTCCGTAATTTCTTTGAATAACGTTCACTGCACAGTATGCTGTGTGGCAGTCTCCCAGAACTTAATCCAACGATGTTTTAGATCTGGTCAAGTTGAGAGCTTGCTTTCTAATTTTATGGTTCTGAATTAACTACGGTATGTTCGTCGATAACTTTACATTTTTCGTGTTCATTTTCAGATCACCAGGATCAAAATGAAACTGTTTGTGATTGATCTTTAGCCGGTTTTAGGACAAGTAAACTATTGCTAAGGTTGTGACACAGAATCAGTGACACCAAAAGAGGGATAAAATCGATGAGGCCAGATTGAAATGGGAATCGTCTAAATGCATTTTTGGTCATAAACGAGACAAATTACACAACTGCTACTTCTAAACACACGTTTGAAAACCATGGAATGTATTGCAGATGTAGCTAGTGTCGTCACGTGGGAACGAATAGCAGCGTGTACAACTGAACAATTTAGACTTCTGCTACTGCAGTGGCAATTTGTCCACCGATCTGTCCACGGACCGCGAGTTGAGAGCTCGTGTGGCAAAGGCTAGTGTTGCGTTCGGACGTCTTGAAAGACGTGTCTTGGAAGAACCACAGCCTGAAGATATTCACTAAGCTACTTTGTTTACCGCTCAATGGTGTTGTCTACGCCGTTGTACGACAGTGAGACTTGGACACTGTATCAGTGGGACGTGGGCTACATCAGCTGATTCCACTTGCAATGTCCGAGACGCACGTTGGGTATTCGGTGGTCGCATATGGTTTCCAACACTGAAGTGCTCTGGCAGCGGACGTTGACAGGATTGACGTCATGCTGACACTCAATCAGCTTTATTGACTAGGTCACGTCCGCTGGACCAGCGATAACCGGACTCCAAAACACATGCTGTATGAACAACTGAAATAAAGTGGGCGAAATCTTGGTGGTCAAGAACGCAGATACCAGAGTGTTATTCAGTCAAGTCTTTTGCGTTGTGACATTGACTTTATATCTTAGGAAAACTCAATGTTGGGCCGGACGGTCTGGAAAAATACGATCCGGACGGGCGTGCGAAAGTTCAATGAGCAATGTGAAGTGAAGCGTGTGGTACGCAAGGAAATCTGCGGTGTCATAGGTCGTGGTGACATGACTATATGGCGTTGCGATGTGTGCGGTCGTGAATGCGCTGGCCGCCTCGGATTAGTAGGTCACCAGCGTACTCATAGTGCACCGTCGGCGAAGAGACAACGAGTACGTTAGACCCTATCAGTTACATCCATTTTTTTCGGTCACATCGGTCAACGACGACGGTCGTTTGGCAACTCACCCGTTCCTCTTTTCAGAAACCTGGATGTCCATGGCCTTCTACCTTCCTTTTCTTCAGCATTGTTGGTGTACTGTATGATGAATGTTTTGTCTGTTTTCTTCCAGTCTAACCTTGTTTTGATTTTACTCCATATCCTCTTAGAGTGTACTAACATGTACTTCCGTACTGAATTCTCCTTCCATTCTACTCACAATAATTTTCTTTCTAGTTTATGTCTCACCATTGGCGTTTCTCTCCGTTTATTTTTCGAAAGATAGATTTTGTAGTTTCGTGCTATCCTGTCAGATTGGTTAACCAACAATGGCCGGCTGGATACAAAGACTTCACTCACGCGCCTCCAGACTTTAGTTCTTCGAGTTCCCACTAGATACGTGGTGTGTGAATGGAACCACAGATGTTGACCGCAAGTTGCTTATGGTGATAGTTATGCACAGACATCGTTGGGACCGACCATTGGATGCCGCCAACCATGTAGGATGTCAATAAGAACCAAAACGCTCTCAAACTGGTCAGACCCATCTGGTCATGTCTCGTTGGTGACAAAAGATGATAAAACGGCCCAACTAACCAGCTGATATTTGTCTGAATACCCAGTGAGTCCAAAGACAGTGGCGGAGCATTCGATGCTGATAAAGACATTGTCGAAATTACGGACTAAAAGGTTTTCAGGAAAGAATGAATTACAACACAAAATTTGCAGTCGTGAAATTTCTGGTTGAGGCTTGAACCCCGCCTCCACGTTTGATCAGAGCTCTATAGATTCAGGTCGACTTCTCACCAAGTCTGCCTTCCCAGGAAGCTGTGAACCAGTGTTTTATATCCCGTTATGTTCATCTGTAGTGGTTACTTCCATGCGCATGCTGAGAGTTGAGAGTTCACTTGCACCAGATTCGAATGGTCAGAATCCATCAGTGGTGAACGTTTCCGAGAAAACCAGGAATAAAACACATGCTTGTGGCGAACGGTGACTAAACACAATGTCACTGAATCCATGTTGTGAGAAGTCGAAATATCACAACAAGGCCCAGCTACAATTGCTTTGTGTAGTTCTGATTCCGTCCGGTCACCTTTAAAAATGGCAGTCACCGTGTTGTTTTACTCGAAACAATTACCCACTGGTTCTCACCTGCTGAATTCGTCGGTCAATTTGGACCCTACTCAAGAACAGTTACGGTTGAACGTTAACGTGCGTTTAGTGATTCACTTATGCTACACTGTAAATCGAATGATCTTTGGAAATAAGCAAATCATCACTGAATCCTAACCAGAGCAATTCGACGGTGTCGTACAACAATTTAGAAAAAGGGAAATTCACACCACGGAGTGAACAACGAAATCATTGAAATCGACTGTGAAATTCACAGTATTCCCGAATAATCTTAGTAAAAATGAGCTAAATCATTCACCGTATTAAACTTAAACGAAATCAACGGGAGGTTCGTTTTAAAATACATCCCAAGAAAGTTGGCAAAGCTGTCATGCAATCTGAATTCAAACGTCTATCCAAAACACCACGCACTGATATTAACAGAAGCATAGAACTGGCAAAAAAACAAACTTTTCAATGATTCACATCGCTACACTGAAGCATGGTCAACACTGAGTGACTGTCTATCACCAGTTCACTGCCTCGATTTTAATAATCTCGAATTAACCATAATGTTGTGACCTTAAAGTTTGATAAAGAGTCCGGTGTGGTTATAATGAACGACAAATTTGACTTCGTCAAAAAAGTGGTATTTCTGATGTATTTAAATGTACGCCCGGTGACTCAGTAGTCAATGTGTAACAGGTGAAGAAACAAAGGGCTTCATATATTGTGCTTACATAGATTCACAAGTGAACGGATGTACTATGAACAGGAGCCTATGACTATCAGGAAGTGTATGTTATACAGATTATCCGAAAGACACAAGCCTGTTATCACCGTACTTTCTATTCTTTCGTCGTAGTTTGCATTGTGATAAAATTGTTCGAAATGAGAGACCTTGTGACAGAAAAACTGAAACTGTATACACTACGGAACAACTTTGACCTTACCAAACATCTTCGAGTCCACACATATCTACACATAGAAATGTCGAGTCCTTGTTCATTCATCACCTCGTGACAGCAGGCCACCTAGTTTGCCCAGTTAGTCCATTCAATATATTGCGGTACATTTGGAGTACAACATTGGTGAACTCTAAAGGAGCTATGACTACCCAAACATCTCAGCCGGAATCAGACACAAAAAACTTAGCTAGGGCAATCAAAAGATTGAAATTATCCTATTAACGTAAAAATTAGTACAACTGGATGTACAGTTCTGAAAGCGATCGGTCGAAATTGATATTGAATTGTAAGGGCAGCGATTACGTGTGAACGAGTTGCAATTTGAAGTATTTAGCCGAATTAAGTATCCCATAAGTCGCACGTTTGCCACTGCCCTAACCGTAAGCCATCTAATTCCATTGCTGAAGAAGGTATCGTTCTCGGAACTGACTGCAAACGAGGTTACGACGATAACAATAGACTTCAAACAAAAAAATGTATAGAACGAAGGATTCAATGAACGCATGAAAATTCAAACAGTGAGCGAAACATATCTGACCTTGAGCAAATTCATCGTCAACTGATAAGTGGAATTGGCTTCAACCGTATCGATAACCACAATATCCGATTCAACCACTGAAACTTCTTGTTCACTTGTATCTTCTTCATCCACTGGAATCGGCTCCATATCCGAATCAACAGTTAGACTGGATGCCGGAAACATAGCGATAATCGAATCGGAATCAGCTAATTTGTAAACAAAAAACATGTCGAGAAATGTGATGTAAGTTTGACAATATGACCGGAGCAAGAAGTCCAAAATGGACGAAACTGCACACATGGCAAAAATAAGTGAGATTACTACTTGTTTTTGGGTACATTTTTGATTTCGTTTCAGATTAACTGAATCGCGAAGTAGTCACTAACTTTCGAATAGCCTCATGAGTTCATCGGAGAGTAGAAGATGGTTTGAAGACCAGTCGGTTAGCATTAATTCACTGCCTGATAATTTACATATCAACAACAAATAATTTCATAATTACGTAAAACGGTTTCAAAGTGAAGGCCAATCAGCTGTCTGAATTGTCCTCCAAAGTTATCAAGTGGGTAACTGAGAGCTGCAGTATCTCAGTAAGCTGAGATGACAAGGGTGGATCGTGCAACCGGCATGCAATAGCTTTTGCGACGGACCGTTTCTTGTGTTAACCAAACGATGGTATACATTTCTACCAAACACTATACTGTAAACAATCTTTCAACCGATTAATGCTCAGTTATCGGTGTAGCAGGTAAGTATCGTAAAACCAACACATTATGGCAACTTCTAAACGCAACTTATGAGACCATTTGCTAATATAAAATCTAACATTAGCCGGAACTTATAGGGAGCTATTCTTCCTGAAGTAAGTGGTTTATCGAGAGATGCCTTAACGCGGTCCTGCCTCTAAATACCAGACGTATCAAGGATATTAACCAAGTGCGATAGGTGAACCTCAAGGGCCACGGGAACCCACGTTCTTGTGCAGCATCCACTGCATAGTAAATTTCCTTCCGAATAGTCCACTGAATGATATTAGCCTATGTCAAACGGTGAGTTTGTCTGCCTCTTTGATCAGAAACGCAGTAAGAGCCTCAATAAATGTTTTACCCAGTGAAATAGATCATTTCATATCGAATCAAGGAATATTGAATACACTATATCCTAAGGCAGCGAGGAGTGAGGCAACGACATGAATGGGTTTACCAAGTATTCAATCATATAATCCAATTCTCAAAAAAGTTATCCAATATTTCAAAGAAGATAAACTCAATCCGGAATTTTAGACTTGTTTCATAGCTTCCAGATACTGTGGAGTAATGAACATGCCCTTTTCAAAAACAGTTTAACATATGAAATACTAACTGTTCTTCCAGAATTCTGTGCAATGGGAAACCACCAACTTTTCTGATCGTGATCGGTAGTGAACCACCTTCTGACAACAGGCGTTCCAACGGGGATTTCAGTTACTACTTACAACTGAAGAATCAACCGAATTTTGAAAGTTCGTAGCACACACCACATTGACTCGAATTATTTTTTGCTCACACAAATGCATATGTATATATATTGTATATAACAACAAAAATAAAAGATCGATCCAAGTCGAAATTCTAGCGCCCTCAATCTGCCTCGAACACCACTTTTCAAACCTATGCACAAACTAACAAAGCACCATTTGACTTTCGATGGAAAAGCTTGTTCTGGTTATGTTATTTGAAATTCAATTATGTAAATGCATCTTCAACAGAATACACGGCGGGACTGAAACACAGTGGTCTGGATGACAAAATACAGCTATCCGTCAGGGCAAGGATGTGTTAACAGCTGACCAACCGAAAATCAGCAAATAACTGTACACCCAATGAAAATAAAGCGCTGAGGACACTCGAGAAGAATGATCAGACCATCATCTTACTCGAGAACAAAATTCACGTCAAGTCATATTGAACAGACAGGATTATGAAAAGTAGATAAAGAACATTATAGAAGACCCCGAAACAAATAAACATGTTAAGGGAGAAACTATGAAATTTTTGTCGGTTCTAATCCCCAAAACCCCAACAATTAGTGAAGAAAAGAACTTAATAACAGAAGAACGAGCTAAATACCTCAGACATATGGAGGAACCAATGGCACGACTATACGGGCCATTAAAGGTTGACACGGATCAAATATCGTTGAGACCAATCGTTGCATTCCGGACGGTCCTGAATTACTAGTTAAAAAACCTCATTTTTCGTATTCTCCGACTATGTCAACCTCACGACAATCACGACAAAGACACTTCAGCTGACTTTCTTCATAAGACTGCAAGAAGACAAAATATTGGTTTCCCTCAGTGTCACATCATTTTTCACCAACATACCGAAGAAGCTGGCGATAAAAACCTGAAGCAACTGATAAGTGACGACAACAGTCTCCACAGTGGAACGAATCTTCAACCAACAGAACTGAT
Organism: Paragonimus kellicotti; assembly: GCA_014220965.1. Classification (NCBI taxonomy): domain Eukaryota; kingdom Metazoa; phylum Platyhelminthes; class Trematoda; order Plagiorchiida; family Troglotrematidae; genus Paragonimus; species Paragonimus kellicotti. Next base: position 63,677 of record LOND01000172.1, read on the forward strand.
TTAATTGGTAGAGCTGCACATGCAAACGTACCTACAACTTGACGACGAAGTCTACTTGCAATGGGTTCACGGATATAAGGATTGTCTACAGATGCTGCAAAGAAGCGCTTCGAATGTGAAACCTTACAGACGTTCATATTTAAGCTGTAGCTTCGATATGTCGATGACAAATTGGTTGTTTTGCTTCGGAGTAGGCTTAACCTGTTCTGCAGTTGCTTGAATGTCATAAAATATGCAATAAACATCGAACGAGAAGAACAGAAAAATTCACTTCTAACGTTCCTCGATGTATCGACTATAAGAACACCTGTCTTACGTAAATTGACAATAACTGATGTCATGAAGTTTAACAGCAACCATCCAGTCTACCATCTTCAAAGCAGCATTGTTTCGTAATGCAAACAGGCACTATAGGTCATTCGAATTTGGAACAGAACACCTGTTCAGATTGTTCATTTCAAGCGGGGACTCTAGCAGTTTCAAAAAACGTATAAGACGGCCCACAAGGACAGGACACTTCAGGAGAAAAAACGTGAATGACAGTGCCATATATTCACGGCACATCTGAAGCAGCACAAAGGATGCTCCAACCACTGGGCATCCAAATATCACACAGGCCAAATTCAACACTCCATTCAGCTTCAGGTGAACGCCCATGAAAATGTAGAACCTATAAACAATCTGATGTAGTCAACGCGGTTGCACGTCTTTGGGGTGACCTATACTATGGTGGGTGAGATGTTAAACAGCTGTGCACATGCGTGCACGAACACAACTTAGCAATGCGACGAGCCGAGCCTAGGTCACAACAATAGCATCACTGTGTAGACATAGATCAGGAAGTCAACGGGGACGATGCGAAAGTGATCGGTTGTACTGGAAGCTCCTTATTCGTGGGATTCATTCAATCGACAGGTAGCTACAGCTAACCATTACGTCGGCATCGTCGACGTAGAAATGAAGAACGAGTGAAGACAGACCGACAGGCGAACATAAATATTGGCAGAAAAATCTCATTCGTGCACATATTTATTTGTAAAATAGAGACGTTGCAACAAACAGTACACCACTCAGTGTGCTTCCTTTACATATTACGTATATATATATATATATATATTAAATCGCCATATCGACAGCACGCAACCATGAGTGACCTTGAATAGGTAAGATTATTCGAGGTATAGAAACGAAGATAAATAGGTTCAGATTGTATCCCATTGGCTTAAAGTTCAACGAACTCAGACTTGTTAAGTCGTGTTCACTCAATATCAGAACTCAACTGTACAGAAAGATCAAACGGAACTTATTGAATCAATGCGGTGCACGGAAAAATTCAGAGTGAAATTAAGGTCATAATTAAATCCCCCTGGTTCACTGTTAATTAGTTGAGAAAATTACTTTTGAAATTACGCAACCGGAACTTTCTCCGTCAGTTTCTAATACTAAACAGAATGTTTCCAAAAACCTGCTGTAAATACAATACCTCAGAATAATTATCTTGGGGTGAGACCGAACTGTGTGCATAAGCAATAAAATTCTGGTAACACCCATTAAAACGGACAATGAAATTGGTAACCACTAGAGAAATAACTCAACTGAACTGTTCGTGATGCAACACGCTCCCGACTATCATAAAAACTCTATCTAGTTCAAGTAGTTCTGCTACAGCAACCGGGCTCATTTCAGCGTTTAAGAGCCAAATATAGCGACATCTGATAACTTTGAACCACTTCCGGTGCTAAGATCGAACTTTAAGTTGAAATCAGAAAAGGTTAGCTACCATTGCAAACAGGAAACAACTTACTGAAATAATGTCTACACTCTAACGCATAAAGTACAGATTACTATATGTCTTGAACAGTGAAAGTCTTCACATTGTGCGTGCACAAAAACAGTAGCTATTGAAATAAAATCACACGGATGAAAAGTGAGGCAATATTAAAAATCCAGGAAAGCCACAGTTGGTAGCATACTCAATAGCACGTATCATACAGCAAAAAATGTGTACGTAATCATCTACATCATTCGATTGTCAAGGTGATCCGATAGCCGTATGGAAGATAATGACTATCGGATGATATTTTTTGTGATTTCAATGCAAATGCAGAGTCCATGCTTATTGCAAAATGTGAAAAGCTTCCAACAGGAATTGAATGCGGAAACGATCAAGCAATTGTGGAAGAATTGATGATGGAGAAAGTTTACTGTTGACTTTTGAACTTATGCAAGGCTGTCACGTCGAGATCTGAAAACTTTTTGTGTGAACTAGCTGGTAATGTGTTCCCTTGCTCATTTGTCAAGAAGACGAAGAAAGACTTATTGGTATAATGTTGACTTGCTACGCAGAGAATAACAAGTGAAATCGACCTCCAAGTAAATTGTATCGAAACGAGCGAGAACATTTTCTTCGAGTGCCGCGCATCGCAAAACGTCAAGATCATCATCTTTGATACACCAACCAAGAGATCACTTCAGATTTGCCATGGCTGATGGTGAGAGCCGTTGCAAATATGATCGTTTGAAATGTGGTCTTTACCGAATAATATTCCGTTTTTTTTTTTTTTTTTTTTTTTTTTTTTTTTTTTTTTTTTTTTTTTTTTTTTTTTTTTTTTTTTTTTTTTTTTTTTTTTTTTTTTTTTTTTTTTTTTTTTTTTTTTTTTTTTTTTTTTTTTTTTTTTTTTTTTTTTTTTTTTTTTTTTTTTTTTTTTTTTTTTTTTTTTTTTTTTTTTTTTTTTTTTTTTTTTTTTTTTTTTTTTTTTTTTTTTTTTTTTTTTTTTTTTTTTTTTTTTTTTTTTTTTTTTTTTTTTTTTTTTTTTTTTTTTTTTTTTTTTTTTTTTTTTTTTTTTTTTTTTTTTTTTTTTTTTTTTTTTTTTTTTTTTTTTTTTTTTTTTTTTTTTTTTTTTTTTTTTTTTTTTTTTTTTTTTTTTTTTTTTTTTTTTTTTTTTTTTTTTTTTTTTTTTTTTTTTTTTTTTTTTTTTTTTTTTTTTTTTTTTTTTTTTTTTTTTTTTTTTTTTTTTTTTTTTTTTTTTTTTTTTTTTTTTTTTAAATCCTTTTTTTTTTTTTTTTTTTTTTTTTTTTTTTTTTTTTTTTTTTTTTTTTTTTTTTTTTTTTTTTTTTTTTTTTTTTTTTTTTTTTTTTTTTTTTTTTTTTTTTTTTTTTTTTTTTTTTTTTTTTTTTTTTTTTTTTTTTTTTTTTTTTTTTTTTTTTTTTTTTTTTTTTTTTTTTTTTTTTTTTTTTTTTTTTTTTTTTTTTTTTTTTTTTTTTTTTTTTTTTTTTTTTTTTTTTTTTTTTTTTTTTTCCATATACAGAGCTTTTAAAACAATGCTGTTTTTTTTTTTTTCTGTGGAATTTTCAGCATAGCTCTGCAGGACAATGCGTTAGTTTTAACTCAAAAATCATGGATGCGTTTATTTAGTTTAATCAATAATCCATGAAAGGTACCTTCAGCTTTACGATCGATGACAAGAAGACTTTCGTAAACATGCACAAAATTACAATGGTAAACAAAAATATCTGATTCAGGGGTACATCTGCCGTTTTTCACATATATGTGCTCGTGACATGACTTTGAAGTTAGTCGTGATCAGTTACGGTAAAATTCTTCACAGGATGAACGGATGGATGTCAGGAGCAAGAGTTTTCAATAGAGGCACATCGAATTGTTTGTTTACACCGCTAAAAGTATAAGAATTGAGAGGTAAAGATATTGTGAAACTTCGAACAAGGAACTGACAACCTTCTTTAAGGTGACGAACGAGGAAAGTCATTTAACACGTATTCTTGTGATGGTTGGCATGAAAACATTGACCCAATTGATTGTTAGCGGAATAAAAGTCTCGGATAGGTGCTGTTAAACAACGGAGGCTGTGAATACACTACGATCATCTATAGCTAGGCCAAATATTGCATACTACGGAATGATTGTTTGAGCTTAAATCATGGAACGAAAATAGAACTAATTGGTACTCTACTTGTCCACTTAGATAATGTCACAGCATCAGAAGCGTTTGTCAGCCTGTTCATGCGGCAGGAGAAGAAAAAGTTCAGAGAAGAGAGGTAGAGGGGCATTCAATTACCACCAAGTTGTCAAGGTAACTCACGTGGACTTCCATCAACAGCAGCCTTTTTTGGAAGTCCTAGTGTACACACAATGCTAAACAGAAATACCCCCAGCGCCCCATACCGACAGTGCGAACGATTATATGAGCTTTTTTTTACAAGGTCTTGTTGAGTATTGCGCAAATATAGACTGCGTTTAAGAAGGGAGGCGAGCTTGTTTAAACTAACCATCACGTTTTCAACTGGGCCATCAGATTCAATGGCGCTAACTGCCTAGAGTTAAAAGATGGAGGTTATTGTGAAGGTTCACTTATGAGTATAAATATTGTGGTGATTTTACCAGCAGAAAGAGAAGGTTGCAGAATACAAAGGTTGATGTCTTCGAATGCTTTGCACAACTCAGTAACGAGTAAAACTTAACCACAGGCTACAAGTGACGATATAACTCTTATAGGGGCTGTAGCCACAGACGTTAGCAATCGGTATATACGTAGAGGCTAAAGCACAGAATCATATAGACAGAACATTGAACAACGGAATCCGGGAGGCTGGTTTACTCCAGTCTTTCCGTTTCCCGGCATAATTTACTGTGTAACCGGAAGAACCTCCTTATGGACTGTTGAGATCCGCGTCACCGGAATCCAAACTCATTCCAGTCTATTCAAAGACAACTTGGTTTGACATCACAATCAGCATACTAGTTGTGACCTTTATTGTCTGGAATTTTCATTAATTTCGATGTCACACTTTCCGTTCTATCCGCTAGCGTAATGTGATAACCAGAGTCTTCCGTCCTGGTGAACCTTTCTATGCCGTCCATAATTAATAACACACTTAAGAGTGATTAGTATATATCAAATATTAATCAAGCAGATATGATATAACCTGCTCACTTTGTTTGTTCTGCTCTGAACTAAATGAATTGTTTTGAGTAAACAATCGATCGATAATGGTGATACCGCGAAGTGGGTTTTTACAAACTACTTATAATAACTATTTCGATGAAGACAACTAAAATAGAAAATTACGAAAAATAATTGTTTTCTAGGTCAATGGAAATACTTCATAATTTTTCACAAACTTTGTTACCTACTATCAGCTACTAGTTAAATATTCTCATTACGAAACGATGAGGATAATAGTAGTATATATAGTAGTATTATATCAGGTGCTCAGTGCAATAGTTCAACTGTAGTCAGAAACCGTTCGACATTCTATAGTTAGCTATCGGGTACACACTCACTTGTGTTATTACAGACAAACTTGGAAACATATATATTCAAGCATGAAAGACTAAATAGAGGAATACACAAGCTGAGATAACAATGCAAAAAAATATTCCGACAACGATTTGGGCACTAATCGATTGCTCGCATTAACTAAAGATACATTACAGGTAGATTAATCTTCGCGATGCCATTTCCAGAAATTCTGTGTGATAAAAATTGTTATGGTCACGGAGTATTATTTTGATCGATTTATAAAGTTGGAGGCTGATGAATCAGACCATAGCGTAAACCAGACAGTGCCATATAGCTACTATGCTTTTGGTTACATTTGGCACAACAGTGGCTTGAGCTGCTGTACCTCACAGCAGACATTAAACAGAACAAATAACGGACGAGAAGTATATAGTTTTGAGAATTCCACTGAGTAATATGAGGAGACTAGGTGTGTGAATGTGAAGAAATTTATGTTATAAGCAAAATAAAACGCGTTACCAGTATGATGATCCACTTCAGTTTTGCGTGTCAAATAAATGGAGTTCGTAACTGTCAAGTAATGAAAGCTATCAGATTCCACTGACCCTAAGCTCTATCGTGAGTGCAGCGAGTCACAATCGGACTGAACTAAACGTGACGTATTCAGCGTGATAACTAACTGCTAAAAAGAAACTTGTCTAATGAGATGTGTTTCTCATCATCTTTCTGGTAACGTTTACCTGATGTAAACAATTAACCACATGTCATTCAAACATTATAGCTTAGAGTGATGAATAATGAGAGTACAATGTATTGATAGCGAGTTTTTATGTAGGTGGTCGGTGGAAAGAGACGAGTTTTGCAATAAGGAGCTAGCGGTCAAGCACTCGCATTAAGAACTGATTTACCACAAAGCAAGTGTGGAACACAAATATCATTCACAGTGTCCGTTTTGATACAGTTAATGTTATATGAACAGGGTAACGATTACGTTTAAATAACTTGATTATTTTTAATACTTTTAATAATTCTCACGGAAGTATAAGAAAATATCGCCATTGTTCTAGGAGAACAAATTTTGCTTCTGAGCGTAGCAGACACGTAGGTCAAATGCATCATCACAACATTTAGAAAACAAAGCTCCACCTCCATGGTTACCTACCAAATATGTTGTTGTAGGTTAGTTGATTGATAAAGTAAAACCGATTTGTATGAATGAGGCAGTAAAAACAGAAACATAGAGCTGCAAGAGACTATCAGCAGAAAAGCTTACCCTGGGAATCTTCATGATGACAATGTAATCGAAAAATGCATGCTATTTCAGTGGACACTGCAGTTAAGGAACGTTAAATTAATGTTGTGATTGTGAGAACATCAGTCGGCGGAGTTGTAAAACATTGAACGGAACTGAAGTCATGGACAGAGGCCATAGTGCTGCGGGTGTTGGTGTGAGACTTCAGTGAAGGTGAGCGGCATCATTTCATCTGAAAAGTTACACTACCAGTATGGATGATGAGCTTTAGCGTCCATTGCTCTGGTTGCTACCGTGATTCAACATATACGTAGGAGTTTCACTACTAGGCGCTCGCCAAAAAGAATTTAAGAACACTTCACTGCTTGGTTTCGCTTTGTGACAACAAACAACATAAAACCGTTCATGATGGTCCATTCGATTGCTAACCACCGAGACACAGATATGGAGAGAAAGCTTTGTAGTTCAAATATCGAATTGTGAACATATCACAACCGGTTACAATCCGATAACAGCAACTAGGTTTATGCAGTCGAAGACAATTCATGGAAATATCGGTAATGACTTGATCGAGCACGGCCATCCAACAAATTGGACTGACTCACTTTGATTGACCTTACCCGAATCTCAATTCACATGTGACTCTAAAGACAATACAGCCGTGTTTGTGGAAAACATGCGTTGTTGAGAATTCACTCCTATTACCTCCACTTCGACCTTTTTTCACATCAAACTGTTCTCAGCAGTTACCGATGACATATTCCACTCAATTTAGCTAACGAACATCACAGTCATATTCATGAATCGGGTGAAAAGGAAACAGGTGTGAACAAAAGACGTGCGGATCAATTCAAAGGGGGTTGTATACTGATTGTTAATCAGACCTACCCTGAATAAATACTAATTCCGTATTAAACTTCGCTAAGTGGCACCGATTATACAACAACATAACCGATAAAATGTTACACTCTTGTCTCGTTTAACTTGGGAAAAAGAAGCAAATATGATTATGACCTTGTAGTCGAATAGTTGGGCTCGTCACAGTGGGTTTTCATTGTATTGGTGCCCGGTAAAAAGTATCACAGATTTTTGGTTGATAATACAGTAAGCTGTAATCAAACTACAACCTTTTGGTTTAATTTACGTTTCACCCTTGTCAAGGCGAACGTCTGCAATCATAGAGGTAACAGTGAAAGTCATCATTTTCGATCGAAGTGGAAACGAACTGGGACACATAACGGACTGCATCAATACCAGTCGTGAGTGCTTTATGACAGAGGAAAAAACGGAACGTTGATAGCGTGAAAATAAAAAAATAGCTTGATCGAAAAGGGATGTGGAACTGGTGACAAACATTTTCGACCAACAGAATGATCAGATCGTGAAAATAAACGAGACGACCGTTAAAAAAACAATCACTTGATATCCATGCAACAAAGCTGGAAGGTAATCAAACGCCTTATAGACCAGTAAGTTCGCAACAAAATAATTATCTATAAATGTAGTCATGTTAGTAGGTACTTCGGTAGAAGTGCGAGTGAGTAAGAAGCAATTATTATCAATCGGAAACGCAATAAATCAGTCCACCCGAGGTGGTTGAAACGTAGAGTATTACAACTTGCTCATAACGTTGTGTTATTCTCAATCCATTTATCAATAACATGTTAAACACGACGCCCAAACTGTTTGACTTCATTCGTACTAAATTTGGTGCGGATATCTTACAGAAGTCATTCTGAATTTCGTCACAGACATTTTTCGTGATTGGATTTTTTGGAAATTCAGAATCAAGTACCCAAACGCATACCTTCAGTGGACTATGTCATGTAAAATAGAACAGTATCGCGTTTCTTCCTGTGTGAGTTTTTTTCTATGATGTCATAATTTCAAATCCGAAAAGCAAAACGCATCTTAACACTCAGAATCTAAAAAGCAAATACCTGATACGTTTAAAATTTAGAATAGAAAGTAAAACGACTCAACGCAGAGAACAAACCAATCAATGTGTAGGAGGTACAATCTACACTGGTTACGAAAACAATGTGTTATGTGTGACTAACTAACGACCCAAATTCGATAGTGAAAGATAAACTAACTCCTATTGAACTAGTAGTCAAGTTTACAAACAAGTTTACAAACACAAANGGACTGCTGAGTAGAACATCATTCCGACTATCTCCAACTGATGAGTTCATAAACATTTGAAACTGGTTACAGAGAATCCAAGTTGTGGGTAAACGTTATTTAGTATTACGATCACATTTTCATATCCATGAAGCAGTAACTAGTACAAACTGGTTATTCGAGGTGGATTATGTTCATCTAAGAACGGAGCGTGAACAATTTACACATCAATACAACACACCGATTTTACTAGGGGTACATTGAAAGGACGGTAACTAACGTCCTGTTTATTTATGATTAACATGAGACAGCCAGACTAATCGATAAAACGCACACAGCATCTGTGTTCCTCAGTCCATACAAGAAGGATGACGCACAGCAAGTTTACGATTAGCAAGTTCACTAACACAAGCGGCGTGTTCCTGTCAGAAGTAGACATAAATAAAATATTCTGGTAATGTTAAATCTCAACGTTACCAATATACCGTTAATCCAAAAAGTCTAAACATAATAATCACTATATTCAACCTACTATAACAGCTCGTCACGTGGATGGGTTTGCGTTTCCCTTTTGGCAAGCGAGAACAATCCTGATTAAATTTAAATAGTTGACTTTTAAAACGCTCGACAGGAACAAAAACGACATGTCATCTCTAACTGATACATCCCATCTGAAACATCATCGTATAGTAGAGATTGGCGATTGAACGGCGGGAACATGATGAACTAAGAGCCGTTGATGTGAACACCTGTAGGCATCTGACAAGTCCCTGTAGACAAACAATGGAAAAGTTCTTCCTATTCCATATGTGATAAACGTGTCTCCATCAGAAGGAAAAGATCTGTAGGTTTGTACATTAACAAAGTTCACGAAATCGAAGCGTCTGACAGCGTTCTGTTGACAGTGCCCAGCTAAAGAATCAAGGTTATCATGTGCATAGCTTAATTAGGCCGTAAAAATAATCCTATCAATGTCACTCCAGGTGATGTTCAGAAAACCGGAATTGATATTCAGAGTAAAGCGGGAAAGCAACTGTGATGTTTTCGACCCTAAACATGCATGCTAATGCTGACCGTCTACTGGAAATGACAAGGTTAGGGAGGTTGTGCAGGGCCGGCTCATAACTGAATGTAAGACATGATGTCCCGATTCAGTTAGATCTTACCAAATTCTCCAATACTGGTTCATTTCTTCCATGCACTTGTATGCTTTTTTGTAAAACCTGGTATTCGGTGACACATTCATTGCATCAAACGGCGGCCGTGTATGGATAATTATAACTCCATCGATTTTACTGGAAGTTGCGTAGTTCACAAATGGATTTAGTGACAGACCTAAGTACATCCAACGTTACAACACACGCCCCGGTAACCGCTTGTTGAAAAAATACGTAAACACAAACCGGGCAAACTTTGATATGGCATAAACATGAGCCTGTTGACTATTGTCTGTTAACCAGTGAATGGATACCGCAAATCAGAGAAGAACAAGAACACACAGGAGCCGCGAACATAGTGTGTCAACACTCGGCGCATGTGGTTTTTGTCAGTCCATCTTTGTGTCTTGGATTTATATTGATATCATTCATGGCCAGACGTGTCTGTTGTCCGGTCTGTTTTGAATTACAACCGTTGTATCAGAGTTGATCTATATGTGTGTCTTTGTAGAGATACAATTGCACACAAATAGATATGCTAATTATTATGCACGACCGCATAGACCGAAATAACCAAAAACACCGGAGGTAAAGAAGGTGGTACCACCGGTCTCTAGTAACCAGGTGCCTGAGGTGTGTACGGTGTGCGCTGTTTAGAAGCACATGTTATGCGGAAGAGACATCATTCTTGCAACCATAAGTTTCTGATACAAATCAGCATGTCGACGACAAACTCGAATAAATTCCAACGAATAAAGATGTAGAGAGTCATACTCGATGTTTCTTTTTTACGAGAGGTGTCTTTCACCAAGACCGCAACCAAATGTAACAGGTTGTGTGATGGACACTGGCAGTTAGGCATGTGATTTTAAATTCTACAGCACATCTAAAATAATTTCTATTATTTACAGGTAATGTAATTTATTGTATAATATCAGCCGATTGGCCAGTACGCAAAAGCACAAACAAACGACGGTTACGTACAATATATGGAAAAATAGTCATGTTATGGTCAACCATCAAGCCATTTGGTAACGGTGACAGCAAACCAGAAAATATGGACAGTCAAATAATAAATGGAGTTTCAAAGTCATAACATTGAACAACTAGCATGTCTACCGTCCACCGGGTCTAAATTAGTGCTACCGCTATCTTGAAATTTACTCACCGAAAATGACTTTGTAAAGTTACAGTTTGTACAATGATAACCGCATGATCACAAGTTGTCAAAGGTACCAGAATCTCTGGTTCATTTTCGGACAACCTTTTTTTACGGTATCCATGGCAAAGAGGTTTGACTGGACTGCGTTATCAAATTAATGGATTACTAGAGTGAGGTTTCGTTATTCAAACGCTGACACTAAGAAAACTATCGAACACTCATGATAATCACAAACTGGGAGGACATTAGCTATAAAGGCGTGTGTATATACATATATGAATCGGCGAATATCAAACATCGCAAATAATTAGACGGTACTCGTATGCG
>LOND01000172.1:143213-171247 GCA_014220965.1 Paragonimus kellicotti
TCACAAAATAGCAATTAAGAATACTCTGTCCTCTGTTGCCTCTTAGGGGCTCTCCAAATCAACCCTATTCCGTGGGACAAAATTTTCGGAAAGCACCAGAAGTTTCGGTTGCCCTGAAAGATCAGTTTACCTATTTTTGCGTTCTTCATTCTATGATTCTAATTCGCATCTTTTCAATCCAGACCAACTGATAAACCCTGGCGCCTTCAATGTCCGCAACCTCTGATAAATTGGCCAATAAGCTACTCTGGCAGGCACTCTCTCAACAGTGAAAGTAGACGGATGCCAAGCCTGTGAAACGCGTCTTAATGACCCCAGTGTTGTCATTCATTTGAAGTCAACTTTGGATGATGTTGTGAACCAGCAGTTCTTTTCCAAAGTCTCGGGCGATGTCGAAGTCCAATTTCGTGGCCAAAATGGAGTTGGGATTGCCCTGAGCCCTGAGAAGAAGCAAAACTTGCCCAACTGGATCTCGGAAAACGCTTACCTATGTGCAGTCAGACTTAGCACTTCAGTCAAAGTGCTTGTCTTTATGGTATGTACGTTGCACCTTCAAAGTGGTTGTACCAAACTGGGTTGGCATGGCCCATATCCGTTCAAATAAAGGCCTCGAGATGGCCGACTGCTTAACATATCCGGGTATTGTTGATGAGGCATCCATTAGAAAGTATATAGCGCACTCGCCAATCCTAGTCACCTGTGGCGTCACAAAACAGTCCAGTCGTCGATTAAGTGCAGAATTTACAACGCGTGTGCTCATTTGTGCTCTACGGATCAGAAATATGGTCAATCCGTGCGGAAGGTGCATCTGGACTACCAATTCTCGACAAACGTTGTCTCCGACAACTGACCTGTATTAAGGTGGGTTGACTGCACGAACTACACAGCATGCAGTCGGCAACTGTTTGGAAAATGATAATATATACAACGAAACTGAACAATCTTCGCTGATTGGGTCACATAGCCCGTATGCTGACGGTGAGCATGTCACCTGTCGTAATGCTTAGTATGGTTGCTGATGGCTACTAGAAAACCGCAGGGCGGCCAAGTGATGACCTGGTCACCGACTTTGAAAATCCTAACCGCCCAAGTGAGCAAGGTTGGCAAGTGTCATCTACTCGACTATCCACACAACTGGTTAGAAACATTCTAATATGGTAGTGTCGCAGTCAACGACAAATATGTGTCCGCCAGGTTGTTGAATTTTTTTCTCTCTTTCCTGAGACTTTTCTTGTTTCCGTTCCCTTTTTATTTCTCTTTTCTGTTTTTCTCTACACATTTGTACTCAGTTAACACTCTTCTAGTTTGTGGATCAACTTCAGGACCAAGGGGATCGCGAGCCATAATACTCACGAACCCGACTCAGTAAGGAATGTCGTGTTTTCTAATGAACATGTTCAAACACAACACACCACATCTCCTATACCAGCTTCAGGAAGATTTGAAATGGAGTACTTTCAACTGGGCCGAAATTAATAATCGGTCCAAAACAGGTTCGGCTAGAAAGTGTGCTGGATCAACACCTTCAAGTGTTATCATTTGACAAGAGGAAGTGATTCCGAGGAGATTTTGAACGTATTGCAAATCAGTGAATAGCTTTAGGAATAAAAAGGCAACGTTAACTAAAGTTTGAAAACATCCTAATGAGGAGACAGGCATAATGATTTCGGACAAGTAAGAACCCTCTCGTTATGAAAACCAGAATACACTGAGTGCTTGCAAACAAAGACGATGGAACAAACAATCGTCAAAGTGATCGTCAGATTTCATGTCCAACTTATGACCCAGAATTATGCAATATGGTAGTGATAGGTAAGAATTCACCTAACGTGGCAATGAAACGGTTACTGACAAGCGAAAGTGGTTGAACACTCGCACATGATAATTCGGTCAACACGGTTGCCTCATGAAAGCGTGCTCGGAGTTCTAGTCCCGGCAGTGGCAAGGATATGCACTACTGACGAGCTCTAATGAGAGCGAAACTCGAGTCTAGTGCTTCTTTTCGAAAGGGGCCGACTGGAAAGTCTATGGGAATGCGACAGCTGCGATCAATTGTGGGTGATGTTCAATCTAAATGGACGGTTGTCTGATTGAATGATGGTGAACAAATTGTTTGGAAAATATCTATCATTCCCAAGTTGAAAATGACAACGAAGATATGTGATGAAAACCTCAAATGATGTAAAATATCGTACTTATCCGTAAAGAATAAATCAGTCGTCTGCAATCACTGTAAACGGACAGACAGTTGCTGATTGACCAGTTGGTAAGAGTAATTGGAGTCAAAGCTTACGGACAAAAATAACATCGGTTAAAGGAATGATTTCAGTGTGAGAATTAATAAGAAGTGAATAACAAAATTAGGCAGGATATTCACTATTCTCAACAGTAACTGGTGGTCACAAAGTAAGGGAAAGTCAGTTGGAGGGAATAGTCAGTCACTACGAATTCTGATTACCAATTCAGCAGGGTTGAATCAACCAGCCTTATTAGCGAATGATGCTTTCACATGAAAAACGGTGTGCCAGCTAACTGGACTGAATACAGTCAACTTTTATGATAGACACAGAAACACGTGATATATGTTATTCTTTGATTCACTGAAAAGTTTGAAAACCCTTTGCTCGATTTTAGCAACAGCAGACTGTTTTCTTGAAGCTGGAACGTCTGTCTATCTAGGAGGACATCGAATTCTCTTTTGTTTGAACTGGAGTCCGTAGTATGTAAATACAACATCTTATACGCCACATCTTGTGAGATGATCAACAAGCTTGCTCGTAACAGGCGTCTCCATCGCAGTGTAAAGTACCTACCTTTTGAAATAATCGCAAAAGTAGTCTATCAGTACCGAATCTGGTTTCCATCAAAAGTAAAGAGGTTGAGAAACACACTTCACCGAAGGTTTTCCAGAATCCTCATCACTAACACTATCTTCTTCCAGTGTGTTTCATCTTTGTTTCGGGTGTAGCATCTAGTGTGAAACGGAATCCTGAACCACATTTGACGTAAACGCGACAGCTAAATTTTCTATTTGTCAGCGTAATAAAATTGGAAATTTCTCAGACATCTGCGGAAACACTAGAAGACAACCGACTGATTTTACCAAGACGTACTTAAGACGGAATGTTAATGTTTGTATGTCGTAACGAAACTCCGACAGACTGGGGTTGAGACCAGGTCAACGTGACGTTGGCTTGAAAAAGTAACTAGCAACTTGTAATGCGAATGATCGGTGTTCACAAATTAGGCCGTTCGTAATTCACACCGATTGTAATCAACACACAGACACGAAGACAGCATTTCGTACCGTCTATCGCGTTCCGGCCACCTTGTCGCGAAAGGTCAAATGCCACATCCTGTCAATAGCCGAGGCGGTCGCAATCCGACTACGTCACCCGGATCTGTGTGCATAAACAATAAAATGAAAATCTGTATCAAGACTGAATTCAGTTTGACGGCGAGAGACGCTGACTAACCCATGTTTGTTGAATCTAACTGGAACTCTGTCGTGAAAGATAAACGGGGAACTTTGCAGAGCACACACACCAAAAAGCGGTTACCCGGTGCTCTACCTTAATACAAAAGTATTAACTTGCGACAGGATGGAGTCATCTACAAAACCACGAAATTTGATCATTTTACGTTTTCATTCTGAGACGACTCCACAGTTCGTACTATCATAAAGAAACCCAGCAATCCTCTCAGCCATATTCATTCTACTTCTCAAACAATCATTCATACATCTACATCTAATTGACTGGTGATGCTACCTCTTGCTGTATGTACCAATTCCATTGTACTAATGAATAAGCCATGTAGTCTGAAAACCTGAACACATCCGAAATAGCTAGCAGACGAAATAGTGACACTGACTTTTCTGTAGTTGCTCCCAGTCTAAACGAGTCCGACCATTCCATTAACAAATCAGAATATTTTCACGTGATCCACCGATATTTTGGCATCGAATCAAAGAAGTCACTGGTCCCACCCTAGTTACCGGTAAAACGATGATCATCCGCCTAATAATAACTCCGTCAGTATGCGCACAAAAGTGATGAGTAAGGTTGCATACGTGTGATCCATCATTAACGTGTAACTATCAACGGTTGTACCCTATTCAAGCTATCGTAGTACGTAGGTTGCACTGTAACTGGATGCGCTTCTGCAGTCAGCGAAAATCTGGATGAATGTTCAACACGTTCGTAAAGTGAAGGAAGTGACGACGACAAAACTTCAAACCACACAATATGACAGTATGTTATCCGTCACAACGAGACTGGACCTTGACGTGGTGTGACGGCTTGCGCATCTCGATGACCTATTGGGCTAAACTGGACGGTGTGATCACCACACCGATAGTCACTCATACCAGGCAGGCCAATAGGTAGCGGTCTGGGGGTTGGAAGAAGGTTGACATCTTTTTCCGGAAAAAGTACCAGTTCTGGTACACTTGCCACCCAACCGCTGCCTTGCGGTACAGGCTTTTGAGCCAAAGGCTTTGGTTGAGAACCCTAATCGTTCTCCTGTCTAGGTCTGGGCGTCCTGGCAGTATCTCAGCCCACACACAACCATGAATATTCACAACAATAAATCCATACTGCATCGGCCGTCTCGCAGTATAAACCGGGTCGCCCTATCTGCTGCATACAGCAGGGTGGATAGGCGAAAACATGCTACTGCTGACCCCTCCCCACTGTCCTATCAAATTTAGCTCTCAGGCACCTCCCGACCCCCATTTCCGGTGATCACTCTGCAGGTCCCACAACAGATATAGCTAATCGTGGTAACACTGTGTCGGTAAGTCCCATCTCTTACCATTCAGCTCAGGCCTCCCTCGTCCCTTGCTTAGACCTAGAATGCGAATTAATATAGGTGCTTTCAACGTTCGCACTCTAAAACAGATGGGTCAACAGGCCGCTCTCGCACGAACGTTAGACTCGTTGAATGTTGATGTCTGCTGCATTCAGAGACTAGAATCCAGGACAGTAGTCAACGTATGGAACTAACAGCACCCGCACTGTCTACCCGATACTGGTTATACACTTCGGGTGACTCCACAGCCGTCCGCTTACAGGTCAGGCTGGAGTAGGTATAGTCCTCAGCACGACGGCCGCAGCCGCATTAGTAGATTGGATTCCTGTTAACAGTAGACTTTGTGCCGTCCGCTTGGCAGGTTCTGTTAAGGCCAGCTCTAGACGCAAAACTTTCAGAAATCTTTCATTGTGTCTGCTTATGCTCCAACTGACTGTAGTGACGTCGGCGTCAAGGACGCCTTTTACTCGGATCTGGCCGCTCTCCTTCGGTCGACACATGGTTCTGATATAGTCGTTCTGGCCGGAGATATGAACGCCAGGTCGGCCGCCTTGGTGAGGCCGAGTCTCGTTTAGGTGGCAGGTTTGGGATAGCATCACATCGCTCAGATAATGGCGGGCGACTGTTGCAGCTGTGCGCTGAGCATAAGCTATTTTTAGCCAGCACTAGTTTTAGGCATCGTGCACGTCAATGTTATACTTGGCGCCCGCCTTCTCCGAATCAGGCCTGGTCTCAGATAGACCACATAGCCGTTAGTTATAGGTGGCGGGGTTCCATTCAAGACTGTCGTTCTTATTGGAGCACATACTTGGATTCAGACCACGATGTCGTTTCTGCCTACATTCGCTAGGCAACGATCCCACCGATTACAACGACTGGCAGTTGAGAAACTGGCCATACCGTCGGCTAAGCATAAGTACCAAACCAACTTAAAGAGCTGGCCTGTTTTGGCCACAAGCACCGCCTTAATCTTTCTTTGAAATATGAAGATAGGTACCTCTCAACAGCAATGTAAACGAACGCTCTCATTATGAGCATTGTTTGGGGGCCAAAATCTACGAAATTTCATCTGGAAGACATTAGTAGATGATAGGAAGTTAATGGGAATCTGTAAGATAGTACCAGAAAACTCGTTCACTTCAGTATGAGCGTTATTGTCTGTTTTGGCCACAAGCACCGCCTTAATCTGACGAGTTTTCTTTAGCAAATTGGTTAAACTTGATTCGTCCTCAAAATGTAACTTTTAACGAATGCTACAATCAACAGTAGTTTCTGAAGCCTCCTAATACAACTTTTTTTTGTAAATGCAACACAACGCAACAAACGTTTGGCCTACCCTTATAATTAGTACAATCATAGGTTTATGCACTGTAAACTGAACAAAGGGATCAACAGTCTTGATTGAATCGAATAGACGAGTGTTTCTCTACTAATACATCACACCCCAAATAGCCCAGTTGTAAATCATACAGCTGTCTCTAGACAGTGGGGCTGCAGTAACACACTAACGCATCTACTTTGCTTGAACAACAGAACACAGTATCAAGAGGTTGGCACGCCATTAAAACATTAACTTTTCGAGCAGGTATTGTCTTTACCATCGCACTTTGAAAAGTTGTTCGAGAGTATCCCGTTCTCTTAGTCATAGAACAAAACGACAGATATCACGGAACCAACTCAAAATATGATTCACTCAGCGACCAAGCATGTGACCTCCATATAATAAGTTGATCCGTATAATCATAATTCATTGGGGGTTGACAATCTATAATGATTACATGTAGGTGGAGATCTTGTTAGGTAGTTCTCCCTTATGAGCATTTGAATTCCTAAGGGGTCACAGTTCGGGTTTCAATACTATTTTGTTAGAAGTGATTTATGTACCTCTCTCAATGGAGCGTCTTTCTCGCTAATCGCCGTCCGCCATATCAGTGCAATGGCTCCCTTTTCATAAGGCCATATGCGTAAATACATGCTCGCTGTCCAGCTAACGCTGAGTGATCTATAGTGTTCATTATATATATATATCTGTTACTGTGCATTATTTCATGTGTTATGTGTCACGCGTCCTTTGAAAGTATATAACGATGTAATTCGACTTGCTTTTTCCTTGGTTGAGCGAACCACAACGATTATTACCCGTGTAACATGTATGCTTATTTGTACGTCTCATGAAGAAGCTAAACTAGCCTCAGTCGTTTGGACGACACACCGCTTCCCTCGTCACCTCCGTCGACGCTGGTTACTCTACAGAACCATGGAAAAATCTACCTCTTGAAGAGAGTTATCGGAAACTGTAGCCAACATTCAGAAAAACGTAACGGAGTGTCGACTGCACATGAATTAATTCCAGAAAGCGAGTGAACTGACTGATAAAAGTAGCAAGCCCAAACAATTTCAAACAATTGGTTGTTTAACCTGTTCCACCGAAAGAAGACGAAAGACAACAGGTAAACTGAATTTACGTAACTTCTATTGGACAGAATAGTTCACATGCAATAACAACCCTGGCTCACTACATCACTTAGTTTGCTTATGTACACAGCGATTGCGATAGCGCAATCAATGGGTTTGACTGAAACGAAACCGCATATTCAATGTTCAATGCGGAGACTCGAATGTGAGATGCAGTAAGATCTTGTTGGTTGTTAATGCGACTGATATTTGCGAACGAGGGTGTGACTGACCAGTTGAATCCGCTCGGGTGAGCACAAACACTAGAAAACACACTGTCTAACTAGCTACTTTACGCGTATGCATGAGTCACAGTTCGATCGATAACACGGCTGCTGCTTACCATTGCACATCCGATTGTCCGCATAATCGTCCGCTTCGCACAGGTAACCCGGGGATAGGTCAATGCACTTGCTGGAATGGCACAGTTCTACACCGAGATTAGCAGCCTCTTTACATTCATCAAGGTCACCTGAGCGGTTGGCATAATAGACGATGCAGAATAGTGTCAATTAGCCAAGAAGTCAATGACATCAAGCGATACTACCGTACAATGTAGGAACCACACGTTGATATAAAACAAAACCCTGTAGAACAAGCAATAGTAATCAACGCATAAATCTTAATTGTTTACGGTGCTAAAGTCCCATAATTCTATCAGGTTGAAGTCAACTGTTGTAATAGCCGATATTTCCTGAGTGTCTGCTGAACATTTCGTCTCACGGGGTTCGCATCAGTCATGTGTTTAACAGTTTAATCTTACATGTAAAACAGTAATATAAGAAAGACAATAAAGACTGCATAACCAAACAGTGAAGAACTGAGGCAACGATTCAAGCCATAGCAGGGGAAAATCTGTGGGCCTGATTGATTATGATAAGGAAACCGACTGTTCCAACATAGGGATGATGATAGTTTTCAGGATTGTATTCGATTCTCAGCAAACCATGGATTTAACGCACTCAGGCTTCCTCTTATATATGACAAAATGAAACGGTATACGATGACATAATGCACAGTGAGCAGTAGTTGGTGGCTACAATCCGGCAGTTAACTTACCACAAAGTAAACGTACCCAATAATCCACAGTAACCATAATATACTGTATAAATCAAGTTAACCAATACTATGTGGTATTCTAGTCTAGGTACGCGATGGGTCACGACTAGACTTCGTGGTGAACAGTCGACCAGGCAACAAATTTCAGTGAAGCCGATACAAATGATGCAGTCAAAAGAGCGAAACTAACACGGGCCCACGATTTGCAAAGCTCCATCTTCGTTTCAAACATATTATCACGCTGGGTTCAAACGTTAACTGGTTGACAAACCGCAGCAAAATGAGCTGTACCTGAGTGAAATCAGATGAGACATTTACGTAATCCGCCGACACAGTCCAGTGAATGCACCGAATCAAAATCATGCACACTGTCCTCCCGGCAACGGCCTGTACTGTTGCAAGTGGTAAGAATTCCTGCTCAACAGCTATGTGGACCTACGGACAATCGATAGAAACTGATTCATTTAATGTGAACAAATGCCTACAGTCAATAATGCCTAGCTATGCTAGTGAGAGAAGCAAAGAGGAATATGTGCAGTCGCGACTACAACACCATTTCGTTCGGCAAACGAGTAATTGTTAACCCGAACCATCAGGTGATCGACTATATATTCGGGATTACGTAACTGCTGTTTGCGTTTAGTCTGTGACCCTAAGCGCCTCAAATTTTCTCATCCTTGTATCTGAGTCGAACCCCAGTCAAAGGCTCACAGTGTTTTAACATGCAGTTGTGATATTCTTACAGTATATCTATCAGAAGTTTCGATTGCATCCATCTTTTTTATCCCGAAAATTTGTAAAGAAATACAAGTTTTGCGATACATAAATTTCGAGCTATTCTGACCTTGTAAAAAGCAAAATCTCGATTCTCTCTGCTTTGATAAAGAAACCTGACCTTTTGTTCTTCGAAAACTGTTTACTCCACAGAATGGATCGGGAATCCACGATCCATAATACTGACAATGTCATCGATACTCACCAGTATTCACAAGCGAGAACCCCGTTATCAACTTGGCCGATTGGTAATTAATTTGGGTAACGTAATACATCTTATCTCTACCAGCCTATCATTTACTGTTGGACATTACTAGGAATCACAGTATTTTTTTCAATAACGACCTCATAGCTCAAATTATATTACAATAAAATATGTATCACAATTAGTTTGCTACGCTTTATCGTTATAAACTACATTTATTGAGTACATATGAATGCCATCGGCTCTACTGTAATCGGCCTTAGCATATCAACATGACACACACACGTTAATGCGTTTTTGATCTTCAGCCATACCTAACGGTTAACGTTACCGGATTGTCACTAATTCTAACCGTACAGAATACGCGACGGATCAATATGAAACAAAAACATTGTAACGAATTCTGAGTAAAGGGGACACAGACACACCTCTGTTGACTAAAACATGCTAGTACAACTGTTTATCATTAGTATCGTATCTATAGGTGATCACACAATTCCAAACATCACAGAGAGAACAAAGGTTAACCTTATTAAAACGGATGGCTCAATGATTTTATAATTATAATCTGTAATGAGTAGTTTGGCAGATTTAATGATTTAGACGAGATCCAATTTTGAAAAATCAGCATTCGACTGAATTCGAACTAGCGACAGAAACAGCAGATCCAGGTGGACGGATGGGTAACCGAGTCCAAATGTGAAATTTCCGAGCTTCTGGCGTGGCTTCGTAGCTCAGCTGGTAGAGCGCTTGCCGCGTTCAGGCATGGTGTTTCTGTCGCTGGTTCGAATCCAGCCGAAGCCCTGAGTTTTCACAACTGGATTTCATTTAAATTATAACACCGCTTACGTGAGTTCATATTTCACCTGGAAACCCATATTATGTGTTGCAGCTTGTGCTCCATTGAGCTATAGTGTGTGTGACTCAACAATGCGTTGACTACGTAGTGTGGCTGCCTCGACTGTTGTTCGTAAAACTGGAACCTCACTCATTAAACTTCGATGGTCACATAACCGGCCCATTTTAGACGGACAAACTGGCCAAAACGAGGGGACTAGAAATGAATTCATTTTCTGTCCGACTGATTACGTCTCAGAAAAACATGAAGCAAAATGCATTGCGTACGCGCACCGTATACTTCCCTCATAACTGTCAAGTAAGCTGGAGGTCACAAGTGATAAAATTTGCCAAGTAGGGTACATGCTTTCAATCCTGACATAGAAAAATCGTCAGTAGAGAATCAATGCGGCCAGTATCATAGCACGAAATAATACAAGTAAATAACTTGGGTACACGACACTCAAAACTGACGCTCGTGCATCACTTGTAACTAAGTGGATAGTAACTTTTTCAAGCACCCGTATTAGATAACTTCAAGGTGTAAAACGGATGTACGGTTTCTGCAGCACCTAATCTTGAAACATGAGTAGCTGGCTCCAATGCGATTTGCTGCAACGGTAAGATAAATTGGACTAGTAATGAAGCGAGTAGCAACGGTGTTTATCAATAATTATTCTGATCTTTAAAGAGAGGGTTTGAGGTCTATATGATAACCACACAGGCATCATCTAGTGTCCATCGCTTCCAAGTTACCGGACCAATTTTTGCGTCGGCTGACCAGACCTGGGGAAAGCCGGACACGAAGAAAACAGATAATATGAAAAACCAGTCGAGAGGACACTGAACAATATTTTTTTCTCATTGTGAAACGGGTCGTTCAGCATCGGCCTTCTTAAAATCGGTCAACCGTCGTGTTTCTGTCATGCCTAAGGACTGCTTTTGATTAGTTTGTTCGTAAAGTTCTCCGAAACTGCCTTCTTTTCAAAAGAAGTCTAGGGAAACAAGTGAATCTGTTAAGATCAATGTACGCCCTTTCTGCAGGCAGGGTGAACGTTTACAGACAATTGTTTCGGATGTTCATCATTCCGAGTGATGAACTCCATGGGTGCCCGATCCCTTCCTTACTGTTTAGTTTTGTCACGCACGACATTGCAGAAGGTTCGCTCGAGGAAAACAGTGTGTGGTGGGGCGTTCTTTCTGACACCACGTTGACCAACGTGGAATATGGGGATAACACAGTCCTTCTTAACATCTCCACAGAAGCATGTAAACTATATTAAACAGAGTGAAGGTTGAAACTGGCCTTTATAAAATCTGGTTTGTTCTTCCAAAATGGAGTGCTGTTTTAGGATTGGAATGATCTCACACCTACATTTTTTGTACCACATAATTCACTTGATAACCTAGATCGTTTCGAATACACGAGTAGCACCACCTCGTCAGTATGTAGTATTGTTGATAAGAAGTAAGCACAAACTGCAAACAAAGAATTTGACCCACGTCAATCTGCGCCATCCATGTCTTCAAAATGACCTCCAGCTGTCATTCAAAGTAATCTTACATTAAAGTGACGGTAGGTCTACTTGGCTCCATGGTTCCAAATGTCATTACGAAAGTATACGCAGACTTGCTATGTTTGACCATCGTTGCCTCCGTCAGCTAGCCCACAACAAGTAGAGTGATCACGTGAGCAAAGCGGCCTTTCGCCAGCGAGTATTTCGGAAGTCCCGAGACACGTGGTCATTTGGTGAAATAACGAGGCTGTACAGTCTCTAACGGTTGGATCGTTCACTCCGAATGCCAAGTGAACGTTTATCGTAAAGAACATTGTTTAGTGAAGTCACCAAAAGTTGAATACAACCACAAGATAGCCAATCAACGACGCAGTAGCAAATATAAAAACCGTGACTGAGCAAACTGGGTAGGTGACTTTAACTTAGTTGCAGACCAAGTAACCATTGAAACCACCGGCTAGAAACACGGCCCGAGATGGGAACATGCTACAGTCAACGGTGTGCCTGCGTCCCCCGCGTTTTCAGTTCTTCTAGTTAGCTCTGTATTGTCCTGTTGATCGTTTCATATTTGCATTTTGTTGTAAGATATTACATATCACTGATGAGATTATAGACACGTGAATCAATGGATGATCCCGCTTCTCGATCATCGGTCATGATAGCAAGATGACTGAGTAACAGAAGTGTCTATCAAACTTACGTTTCATGACCACGGAGAACAGGTGAAAAATACCGTCAATGTTGACAAAACACCTACAAAAGACGAAGCGAACATTGATAGAAACCAAACTGTGGTTCAACATCAGAATTTGGAAATAAAACGTCGAGTAACGAATCGTGGCAAAAACGTAAGGAACAAACGGCAAGAAAACCAATGAAGACTGGTATTTATTGATAACAACCCAAGACTACACATGACATTTTGAATGTCAGCGGGCTGTACTGGTGAAAAGCATTTTCAAAATAGCGACAAGATAATGTTGCGCGCCTAACAGAATAACTAAGCACAGTTCGGACTGAAATAATCTTTCTTTGAAATATGAAGATAGGTACCTCTCAACAGCAATGTACAACGAACGCTCTCATTATGAGCATTGTTTGGGGGCCAAAATCTACGAAATTTCATCTGGAAGACATTAGTAGATGATAGGAAGTTAATGGGAATCTGTAAGACAGTACCAGAAAACTCGTTCACTTGATTCGCCTCAAATGTAACTTTTAACGATGCTGAGCAGAATCTAAACAAGTTTATTGAAGTCCTTTTCAGTGGTGGGTAGGGACCCGATCGTACCTACTACAAAAATGAATTACAACAAAAAAAAAAAAATATATTATTAAATAAAAAATAATTTTTAAAAAAATAAATAGTATTTAACAAAAAAAATTTTGGCAAACACAACGCAACAAAAACCTTTGGCCTACCCTTATAATTAGTACAATCATAGGTTTATGCACTGTAAACTGAACAAAGGGATCAACAGTCTTGATTGAATCGAATAGACGAGTGTTTCTCTACTAATACATCACACCCCAAATAGCCCAGTTGTAAATCATACAGCTGTCTCTAGACAGTGGGGCTGCAGTAACACACTAACGCATCTACTTTGCTTGAACAACAGAACACAGTATCAAGAGGTTGGCACGCCATTAAAACATTAACTTTTCGAGCAGGTATTGTCTTTACCATCGCACTTTGAAAAGTTGTTCGAGAGTATCCCGTTCTCTTAGTCATAGAACAAAACGACAGATATCACGGAACCAACTCAAAATATGATTCACTCAGCGACCAAGCATGTGACCTCCATATAATAAGTTGATCCGTATAATCATAATTCATTGGGGGTTGACAATCTATAATGATTACATGTAGGCGGAGATCTTGTTAGGTAGTTCTCCCTTATGAGCATTTGAATTCCTAAGGGGTCACAGTTCGGGTTTCAATACTATTTTGTTAGAAGTGATTTATGTACCTCTCTCAATGGAGCGTCTTTCTCGCTAATCGCCGTCCGCCATATCAGTGCAATGGCTCCCTTTTCATAAGGCCATATGCGTAAATACATGCTCGCTGTCCAGCTAACGCTGAGTGATCTATAGTGTTCATTGTATATATCTGTTGTTACTGTGCATTATTTCATGTGTTATGTGTCACGCGTCCTTTGAAAGTATATAACGATGTAATTCGACTTGCTTTTTCCTTGGTTGAGCGAACCACAACGATTATTACCCGTGTAACATGTATGCTTATTTGTACGTCTCATGAAGAAGCTAAACTAGCCTCAGTCGTTTGGACGACACACCGCTTCCCTCGTCACCTCCGTCGACGCTGGTTACTCTACAGACCCTATCCTATCAATGTAGTTGATGTAACGGTCGGCAGGTTACATTATTTGATACTATATGGACAACTTTTGCTTGTCTATTCGACATTTTCGTTTGCCATTGAGACTACTCCAACTACATAATTTCAGATCCCCACTACAAGTCACGTTGCAACACCGTTAAATGTAAAAAAATTTCGAGAACTCTCAAATCGTTCACCTCCCTCGCAGTCGACAGGTGTGTGGTGGCGGCAGAAAAACAACCATTTTATATAGGTCACGCTGTCGTATCAGCACAACAGTGAACACTGGTTCGGCACTTCAAGTAAGATTATCAGCAATGTTGTAAGAACATTCTATAGACTTGCAGCCGCTAAGCATTACACTCATAACAACATCCGCTTGATGTTGAAGAAAACTACTTCCTCAAAAGCTACAACAGATGGATGTTATCTTTGTAGCTGATCGGGTTAGATAGCTTATTACTAAACCATTGAAGCTAACAGTTATAATTCTAAGCAATTTCCGAATAGGTATGATACAACTTCAGTTCAACAATAAATGCAAACTGCTGACATCACACAGATCTTTATCGCATCTATTGCAATACCAGCCTAGTGAGCGCACCGTCTTATGGCTTCAAGACATTTAGACTGTTGAAAGTGTATGCACAATCTGTGTGTTAGACGTTATGATGCAAAATGAATTTATTTGAAAGGACGCTTTGAATAAGGTGGACTGTGACCTAAGTGAAAATAACCTTACAAATTGTTCATTTCTGAAGCCTCCATTCGTAAAACACGTTAAAGAAACAACAGAAATCAACGTGTGTTTCGTTTGTAAATTTGGAGTTAAGCTATGCCGTTTAAAAGACATTGCTATATTTTGGGTTTCGCAAATGTTAATGCACACAGAAGTTAGTTAGTAGTTTAAAGATACACACATGAGCACAGATTAGTGCCCATCAAACTCACTCATACTGATTAACGTGATCCGGTTTAACAAGTCCGGTGACTTGATAATACTCGTCATCATTCTTCACATTCGTGTGATCTCCAGCAAAGGTTCCATTTGTGTATTGTATCAAACATGTGCCATTGCGAACTGCACGCTATAGATAACAGATAAAAACAGTACTTTTGGTACGTCAGGAAAATGAACACCAGAAACAATCTGACCGCTTCTAAACAGCACTTTCGTAGAAATTTACGTTTTCAACCTACTAAGAAATGACGGGAATGAGACACAATAATTTAAATCATCGGTAAGATTTTGTAGAGATTTGGGGAATAAAAACGGAGTTGATAACAATAAATCCCGAAGGTACTGTGAGTTTGGTGCACTTGCATGAATAGCAGATATAAGTACGAGTTATGAATCACAAACGTCAACTACAAACACAAGATGGAAATGCCCGATTAACTACCACTAGCTTGGTGAATGAATAACAAATCCCTGTAGATTTTCCACATGGATCGTCCAAGCTTTAATAGTCTTAGCAGAAACCCATGCGCACTCATGCGCATCTCAGTTGGTTCAATCTTGTCCCTGTTTAAGTGACCAGTTGGCTGAATCATTTAGGTCGAAAACCTATACTGTACGTCTTATCTTAACTGAAATTGTTAAGTGAAGTTTGTCAAATTTAAACAAGGCTAGAAATGAATCAGCAAACCTGTATAAAAAAGCAAATGGGGCTTGGATGAACGATATTGAAGAAATGTGTCATCTGTAGGGATTACATGAAATAGTATTTTTGATAGTCGTATTCAATTGTACATTCTTGGTGAGTCTGACTTCTTACTAATTTTCGTTTTAGTCGAACTATCCATTCCGTAACATCCGTCCAGGGACTAGAATCACAACTCAACATGCGCCTCGCTAGCTCAACGAGTTTCTCTTTACGTTGTACTTTTTTAGGTTCGATACTAATACATGAGGGTCAACGCGCTGAGTCTTTGTTTTCATTGTCGATCGGTTTTCGATAGTGAGTACAGACTGGGTATTATTCTGTTGGACTAGTTCCAACAATTGGTGAGCCCGTAATTTTCGAACATTCCGCTATAGTCGTCACATACGTCTTGGTGAGTTATTTCTTTTACATACTAGCGTATTTATCATTTCTCTTGACGTACGCGTGATCAGGTGTTTTCTCTACTAGTGTATACGTTTGAGATATATTCGTTTATGTATTTTCCTAATTTGGATTAATTCGTATTGTTAATAGCTCATAACCGTGTAATCACTACCCAATGTCTGAAATGTTACCTAAGCACGTTGACAGCCCCTCCATCGGTACTAATGCGCTAGTGGTCCCTCCGTTTTTGGAAATGGACCCTCTTTTGTGGTTTGTTTACTTAGAAGCAGAATTTTACAACAACGGAATTTTGTCTGATCAAACAAGATTCTGTCAGTTGTTAGCCAGGCTTCCGAGTGAAGTCACAATACAGCTTCGCGATGTTATAGTAAGCCAACCAATAGAGCATAAGTACGATACCTTAAAAAGGCAGTTATCAATCGGGCGACACCCTCTGAAAAGACCCGAGTGCAACAACTTTTTCACGACCTTAAGCTAGGCGACAAACGCCCTACAACATTGCTAGCAGAGATGCAGCAACTCATCGGCAGCTCGCACATGGACGAATCCCTCATCAGGGAGCTCTGGCTTAGCAAATTACCAGAAGCAACGCAAGCAATAGTTTCCGTTGCTCGTTCACAGACTCTTGCCGAGACAACGAAGAACGCTGATCCTTTGACTGTCAACCTAGTATGTCATCCGGACAACAAGTACCGCAGTCAAAAACTGATTGTTGTTGGTACCATAAACGTTTTGGTAGCCGAGCCAAACGGTGAACCAAACCCTGCATCTATGCGCCATAAAACGATACAAACTCAGCGTCTTACTTTTAACCACAACCAGTGGCGTCGGCGCTGACTCTCCCTGTCGCATCACTTTCATATGGAATGTAGAAACCGGACACACGTTCCTGGTTGATACCAGGGTGCAGGTTAGAATGCTTCTGTATACGAAAGACGACATGCCAAAGCCCCGCAGCCTCCAGCTCTGTTCTGCAAATTGTACGCCTATACCTACTTGCGGACAGCAGTCTTTAACTAGTATTCTGAACCTCCGGCGGATATTTCGCTGGGTGTTTACAATTGCCGCGGTACCTTTCGCCATAATCGGCATCGATTTTCTCCGGCATTTCGACCTGCTGGTCGATACGAGACGCCGTCTGTTAATCGATTCCAGCACCAGGTTAAGCATACCCGGCACGCACGCAACAGTTGCGGCCATAACACCCATATATGCCCATCCCGCCGCCCCTAGGCAATTTGTGGATCTCTTCACTGAGTTCCCACAGCTCGTTCGCACATCGAACGATATCGCTAGAATGAGCTCTAGTAGCTTACGCTACATCCGTACTAAGGAACCCCCCGTCTCCGCACGGCCTCGCCGGTTGGCTCCCGACAAACTTAAACTCGCCAGGGCAGAGTTCGAGCACATGCTTGAACTCGGGATAATACGCCCTTCCGAGAGTCCATGGGCCTCACCGCTGCATATGGTCCCTAAGAAGTCAGGTGATTGGCGCCCATGCGGTGATTACCGCGGGCTCAATAAAGCAACCGTCCCTGACAAGTACCCAATCCCGCACATGCAGGATTTAACTACTTGCTTACATGGAAAACCATATTTAGCAAGATAGATTTAGTACGTGCTTATCATCGGTAACCAAAGAAGGTATACCCAAAACCGCCGTTATAACCTTTTCCGCCCTTTTCGAATTTCTTCAAATGTCATTTGGTTTGAGCAACACAGTTCAAACTTTCAAATACTTCATGTATGAAGTGGAAAGCGGTTAGGATTTCATCTATACCTGTCTAGATGATATTTTAGTTGCTAGCTCTTCACAAGAAGAACACCTTACGCATCTTCGCACCCTACTGGAACGTTTGACCCAACATGGCGTCACAGTTAATTCCACCAAGTGCGAACTAGGTAAGACCACAATAGAGCTTTCTGGGTCACAAGATCTCAGAAAGTGGAGTCATCGCACTCACGGATAAGGTGAAAGCCATCCGTGAATACCAAATTCCTTCAAGCAACTTCGTCGTTTTAGTGGTCTGGTCAACTACTACCGACGTTTCATACCTTGCAGCCAATGACCGATCTCCTCCGTGGAGGTGAACGCAAATTCCAGTTCACCGAGGCTGCGCGCACTGCGTTCGTTGAGCTCAAGGATGCGGTCGCCGACTTAGCTCTCCTTGCTCATCCTGATCCGAACGCATCACCGTCAATCATAACTGACGCTTCCACCAAAGCCGTTGGTGCTGTGTTACAGCAGTTCGTTGGAAAGCAATGGCAACCTTTAGCTTTCTTCTCTAAACGTTTACAACCCGCGGAATCCCGCTACAGCACGTTCGGTAGAGAGTTATTGGCCATTTATTTAGGCATCCGCCACTTCCGGCATTCGGTAGAAGGCAGGACTTTTACGGTTTACACTGATCATAAACCGTTAATCTATTCCCTTAACGCTTCATCCGACAGGCATTCCCCAAGGGAAGTTAGGCACCTGGACTATATCTCTCAGTTTACGACTGATATACGACATGTCTCAGGTACCGAAAACACTGTCGCTGACGCTCTTTCACGCGTCCATAACCTCAGCGCATCTGCTGACAATGGCATTGATTTGGCAGCCATGGCTGCCGCACAAGCCACTGATCCTGAGATCGAGCATCTTCGTCAAAAGAGCTCTCTCACAATCCAATCCGTACCTTCTGACGTCGTCAGAGGACACAAAACGCCCTGCAGTGACTGCAACTTTCCGCCACACAATACTCAATACACTGCACAATTTGTCTCATCCTGGCATACGCGCTTCAGTTAAACTTGTCACTGAACGTTTCGTATGGCCTAAGGTAAACCACGATGTCCGCAATTGGAGCCGTTCTTGTCTCCAATGCCAGCGTTCCAAAGTCCACCGTCATACAAAGAGCTCCCTGGCACTTTTCCTTTGCCAGACGCACGTTTTCACCATGTGCACGTCGATCTGGTGGGCCCCTTACCACCCTCAAATCACTGCCTATCTGTTGACGTGTGTTGACCGCTTTCACAAGATGGCCTGAAGCCATACCGCTACCTAACTGCTCTTCAGAAACGGTAGCCAGCGCATTCATGGAACGTTGGGTAGCGCAATTCGGTTGTCCAGCAGTGGTGACCACAGACCGTGGATCGCACTTTGAAGGACATTTCGCAGCTCTCGTAAATACGCTAGGGTGCAAGCACATTCGTACTACGGCTTACCATCCAGCAGCAAATGGGATGGTTGAACGTCTTCATCGTCAAACGGAAAGCCGCTCTTAAGTGCGCATGCTAATCCTTCATGGAAACAAGCACTCTTTCGGGAATGCGGAACACAGCTTAAAGAGGACTTCAACGCTACTGCAGCCCAGCTAGTTTTTGGTTGCACGCTTAGGTTACCAGGTGAACTCGTCTCACCCGCACCTTCAACACCGTACGATTACGGTAGCTACACAGCTCGCTTGGCGCACCATATGCGAAAGCTACGCCCGTGCAGCCTAGAGAACAATCATCAGCTGTGCATGTGCACGCTAAACTGTCATCGTGTACACACGTTTTCCTTCGTACAGGATGACCTTCGTCGACCACTGCAACCCCATACACCGGCCCCTATCGTGTCCTCGCAAGAGACACACAAAACCCTCACCGTAAGGCGCAGCGGCAAACCTGAGGTAGTTTCTGTCGACAGACTGAAACATCATCATCATCAGTCACATCTCTGTCAACAAGTAGCGTTCATCGCCTTCAACCCACGGTAGCAGCAAAAAACGTTCCGTCCCCGGAAACCCCTGCGGTTGTCGACATTCCCGCATCCCTAACTCTTGCTCCCTCTACCTCTAGGCATAATCGTCTTGGTAGGGAGCTTCGCAAACAGGTACGTTTTGCGGAGTATGTTAACATTTCTTATTTTTGGAAATGACGTTTTTCAATAATAACACACAGGCACATCCATACTGATCGTTTTTGTCCACCTGCTATTTTGAGTTATGGTATGACTGGACTTAGCGATACAGTTTTTTAGTTATTGTGAACTCTCTATCTACTCACCTTTTGAGTTATTAGATTTTTGACATATAAGAAAGAAAACGAAAATACGATAAAACGTTTTTCTCAACCTTCGCGCCCTTTGCAGTTATCTCGTGCATTACCAGGTCCACAAACCAAACGGCGTTGCTCTGTACCAGGCTTTACCTGTATGCTAACCCTCTTCTTTGTTCAAGTCTATCAACTTTAGACAAAGCACAAGAAGATCAAACCAAAGGCAGCCACACTCGAAAATTGCAGGGTCCGTGAAGTCGTCGGCTGTGAAATTATTTAGTCACCGGATACGTTGACACGGTGAGTTATCCTTTCCGCCTGTCGTGCGGGTACTTTCACTGGTGGTTTTTCTTCTTCCAGACTATCCGAACATGGTGCGTGGAGAGACAACTCCCAACTACCTATCGTACAGCACTGGACAAACCTACCCCCCTTTTCTCTCAAGAGTTTTTAGGGTTGGGCAGCCCGCTGCGATAGAGAAGAAACGCACCGAAGACTAAATAATCTAAATAAAGGAATCCATCCAGCGCAGCAACCATTCCCGGCCGATCCTCTCCCGAATTTTGACAATATCTATTCCACGGCATTATTCTTCGTGAGTATTACCCTGTAACTGTGTTCGGCAAAAAGACAGTAAAAAATTTTATCCTCTCTCTGGAATAACGAAGGCATGTGTAATATTTACTAGCCTTCTGGGGGAGAGCTATGTAGCGACTATAACAAATGATATTTTTGATAGTCGCATTCATTGTACATTCCTTGTTGATTTTGGTTTTTACCTACTTTTGTTTTAGTCAAGCTATCCATTTCGTAACATCCGTCCCGGGACTAAAATCACAACTCGCTCTGCACCTCGCTGGCTTGACGTGTTTCTCTGTACACTCTATTTTCCAGGGTCGATACTAATACACGAGGGTCAACGCGCTGAGTCTTTGTTTTCATTGTCGATCGGTTTTCGATAGTGAGTGCAGACTGGGTATTATTCTGTTGGACTAGTACCAACAAGTCATAAATTTGCCAAAATTTACACATCAACATACAAGAGACTTCGTTTACCGCAGTCATGGCCGGGGTCCCACTGTCAAAGATACTTCGTAGATTCACTGCAGCTTGGGACATACACGCGAGAAAAGCAGGGTTTTATTAGCCACAAACGAAAGCCGAATTAGCAACGGATAATAAGGCGCAACTCTCCTCTGATATGCGGTGTGCAAAATGGAGTTTAGCATTTCCGTCCCTCTGTGTGTTACCCTTGACCAAATGGGCGAATCGGAATGATTAACAGCCATCTTCAAACGTGGCTTGGTTAAAGCCAAGATGACAGGTCAACATCAGACATCACCAATGTATTTCCAGTATTTCGCAATCCTAAGATCCTAAAAAGGAAATTGTCGACTGAGAGCACTTTGGCTTGAGGCTGAGGACATCGCTGCAATTCATGCGGCCAAAAAGCGATAAAACCTTTACGAGACAACAAAACGGAACGTTAACATAACTGGGAGTTTACAACACAACCGAGAATCAGGGTTAGGTTAATTTTCGCGAAAACAATCGGAACCAATTAGCCGCGATATCAGAAATTAACTAGAGTCACTGTGGTCGAACATCATTCAACCAGCAAGCAAATTAATCGATTTGATGGGTTCATACTAATCATCTTCATTCAAGATTAGGTGACGCAGATCATGTGGTTCAAGTAACGACAAGAAACCTGTGTACACTGTCTCTTGATGATAGCCGTAACGCCCAAAACGTTGCCACTCTGAAGAATGACCAACCTCCGAGGATTACAGTAAGACTGATACAACAGAACTCACGACTACTGTCATAGAACTGATGTTTTTTCATCGCAAGGAAGTGACAGAGGTGGTAACCATTTGGAGCGCGTTACCGTTCTCGTAAACCTGTTCTCACACTGTAACGAATCTGTCCCTTCCTCGGTTGTTAGACAGATGAGTTACCAAAAATGAAATAGCCCGTTCGCACACACGGTGGCTGTTTGCGTGTCATCCGGTCCATCATCTAACACCCTAGGAAAACATTTCGCTCCTAATAATCGAACTCATTCGAGCAGATCTTCATGAGTTCTCTGCACATTAACCTATAAAACAGACTGTGGCTGTAACCACGATTTCACGGTTTTGTCTCGCATCAAACCACGGTACAAGTAGTGTCTTCTGTTTTGTGGACGTGGTGGGATGCAAGACGGACGCGATACCACAGTCCACGAGATCCGGAAGTATTTTACACGATCTACCTAAACGTTTTATAGTCACATGGACGGAGTAGTCTATCGTTTGAGAAAGACTCATCAGATTATATTTTTACGTCCGCTATCTTCGGATTATTTTCTTTGGGACAGGTTTCTAAGTGCTACAAACTTTAACGTTATGGTATCAGCTTGCCATTGGTTCATTTCCTTTTTTATGAACACCAGCGCTTTGCCATATATCTTCTTCCTGAAATGATTGACGGATCTCGATACTGTTCCACAGATCCGCTGGCATGGGACGTTTTACTGAGAGACGCTCCAACTGCAGAACACTATACTGTCACCTACCTATTCTCCTCATCGTTTGTTGATTATGACACCTAGTCCAAAGACTGTCAAAAAAAGAACTTTATGTTGTAGTCAACCTTCACACGTCCGGAGATCTTATGTAGCATATGATTGTATAAAGCTTTAAACCACGGTTTACGGATTGGTTCACGTAGTAGCATCTAAACTTACATGGATCGCTCTAAGCAGACCAATTTGGCCGTGACACAGATAAGGCAAGAACGGCTGCTCCTTAACGTTGATCAAACTAAGTAGTTTCACGGAATTGTGTTGTCTGTGGCTGACTGATGTGCAACTTTGACAGTTTTAGTTAGGAGAATTTAGTGAATGCAGCCTACCATATTGCGCAACGGTAAAGGACGAAAATAATGAGAGGACTCGGTTTTTCATATTGTACATCTGTTAATACATCTTTCCATTGAATCTAAACGAGTCAATTACAAACATTTTTTAGCGAACGTTTGAAACTTTAGTAGATGCCGCGAAAAGACTGAATCGGAAAAGGACTAAACATTATCAATTTGTACAGACCTTACAAAACAATGTAAAATAATTGCACACTTCAACTACCTCCTGAATAAATGTTACCAGTACTGATAAGTAAAAAACTGTTGCAGAATATTTCATACTGAAAAGTAAACTAATAAAAATCCCAACAAAATAGTAGTTCAAATACATTCTTGTACCCGGCAGTGATATCACTTCCGAAAACAGTTACCGCCGAGCTAACTAAAAATCGGTACATCACCATTTAAAGCCCACGCACAGCTTCTTCTATCTCCAACGAAATTTGAGCAACCTTTTAAATTAGCAGAGTAATCAGCTCAAGAGGTGCAAAGACCGAACTATGAGCTTAATATGTTTGATTCAGTGGGCCCAGACTAGATTCAATCATGAATATTGGAAGAAGCATGCTCCGTACATGCGAAATCACCTAACAATTATATCAACCCCACCCTTTCTGCTGACATAACTTTGGAGGAATTGAAAGAAGCGATTAAGATTCCCATTTATCAGTCGGAAATTGGCACTGACGTGTTTGTCACCAGAAAATCAGCCTAACAAAAACTTCGTTCAAAGGTTTACGGCGTTTTACTAAGTGAACTATCTTAAACAATCTGCAGTATGACAGTTTTATCTTTATCTTTATCTTTAATTAAATATGTTTTGCGCAGCAAACAGGCCTCGCTTTTTGGGTCCCATACGGTGTCATATCAGCGGCCATTTTCTTGGACTTCGCCAGGATATTTGAACGGGTGCCACAAGGTGAGCCGCTACAAAAAGTTGTGGCGTACAGCGCTGCTGATGACACAACGGACTAGTCCAATTTCTCAATGACAAAACCCCTTAGGCCGGAACTGGCTTCGATCTCTCATCTATCATACCTATCACTATGGATGTGCTGTAACGATCGGTCCTTGAATCATTACTCTTTTGAATCCCCTTTAGTACTTCACTAAAGAAAACTTCCATTCACACTTCCTCTATGCAGATGACTTGAAAATCCGGATTTCTCATGATTCTAGCCTTTCGCAGACTGACCGAAAAGCAACTACGCAATTTTTCGCGGTATAATGTCTTCCCCTCAACGACGACAAGTATGCGCACATGTTTCTATGTAGTTGTCACTTTACTGTCATCGCAACATAAGACGCTTAAACGGTTGTAGGTGTCACCAAGGTGAACTTTAAAGAGAACTCGGTATACATCTATTTTCTGATTTGCCTTTCTAATTTCATCGGAGAAGAATCGTTGTGTTGAGCAGGATAGAACGGACGTTTCTTCGAATTCACCCAAAAGCCGCCGTATTACATAAATCAAAGACAGTAAACTCAAGGACAAGACTGACAATTGAATTCCTGAAGCTTTCAGAATTATTTGACGATTAGGTATATCCTCCATTTATTTATATTGAGTGAATAGACTGGCACGACGGAATGTGATTCCTAGCAGTTGTGCTTTAGGTTAAGCAGCCTACAAGGAATATGTTCAAATACTCACTAACGGATGCACATATGAAAGACCACCGTGAAACGTTTAATGTATGGACAGTACAATAAATTACCCTGTTTCCTTTGAACATTCGGCATTATTGTTCAGTAAAATGTATTCAGTGTGACAAGATCTGTTTTGTCTCACACCAACTATGTAGTCCAATAGCTGGGTACTTTTGGATTTTATCTACAAAAAAGAATAAGCAAGGAACAAGGTTTCCAGAGCTCCTGGTATACTAGCAAATGGAGCCTCTGCGCCTAAGAGCAACTCAAAAATGTTTCCAACATGTAGGTCGCGTTTACCAATAAGTAGACATAATTACTGGTGCAAACGTTTCAATCGTGGTTGCGACAGAAAAGTAGCCTAAGACACCAAAATGCACGCTAAGACGATATAAATACGGACGCATGATGCACGTCAATGTGATTCCACATAATAAACTAACCTTTTTACATATAAAAAAGTTGATAGGTACAAGATCGTTTGGTTGGTAATATACAGTTGCAAAATATGTGTTGTTGCTGAGCGCTATCCATTCCTCAGGCAGCATCTCCGCCTTCAAGATGCCATCCACCGAAGAAAACATGCAACCTGATTGGCGATTACTGTTTTCTGAACGAAATATCGCACTGAAACATTTAAGACGGATTAGTTGATCACAAGAGATACAAACAATATCCGCGGGACATCTGGAAACCATTCAAATGTTATAAGGTTTTTCCTATCCAGTTGGCAGCCAATTGTTTTCTGATAGACAGCACGTGCTGAATACCAAACGGACCAGTCCTGTGAAACAAAAGCAAATAGGTTCGCGACAGATCAACTTGCATATGTTTCGACCGGACAGCTTAACGTTGTTGTTATGTTAACCCATCGTGCGTACTGTGGTCTGGAAAATTCCGGCTCAAGGAAAACTAAAAGTGGCGTCAACAATGGTTGCAAACAAATACTTTCTGAATGGCACTGTGAATAGGCATTCTTTGAAAGTGCACACAGTATCAGGAACAGAATATGAAACCACATATTCTATTCACATTTTAGGTAGCGCCAATATGGTCACAGACTTCAACGAACCACTAAAGTTAATTCAGCGCTCAAAACGACCTACACATTAAAATTACCTTTTAACAGTTAAAACGATTTCAGGAAAACCTCATCTGACCCACTAGTTGTGGCCGAGTTATTCAGGGAATACTATTCGGCAGTCTACAACGTCGCACCGCCGGATTGGCACCCCGTCCTACCGCTGCAGAATTTCCAGCAACCACTGGTTACCGCTGAGTTTTCTGTGCTAGATGTTGAAGACCTTTTATTCAAGGTTAATTCATACAGTGCAATGGGTCCTGACAAGATCCATCCCAGGATTCTCAAGGAAGCAGCTGCTAGTCTGGCAGAACCCCTTTATAAGCTGTTTAGACAGACACTTCAGACTGGCATTCTCCCTAGCGCATGGAAAGAGGCGACGGTCACGCCCATATTTAAAGCGGGAGACCGGCACTCTCCGACTAGCTATCGGCCAATCAGCCTTACTAGCATTCCATGCAAGATAATGGAGCGCTTATTAAAGCGTTCCATCCTCAACCACTTTTCATCAAACAACCTTTTCTCTTCCACTCAGCATGGCTTTCTTCCTAACCGGTCATGCATAACGAATATGCTTGTTTTCATGGATAGTCTGACGGAGGCCAAAGACAATGGCCTCATCTCAGATGCTATCTTCTTTGACTTTGCCAAGGCTTTCGACCGTGTCCCACACGACCCTCTGAAACAAACTGGAAGCCTATGGTATTCAAGGAGAGGTTCTTCGCTGGATTGCCTCTTTTCTCGATAATAGAACTTTTAGAGTTAAAACCGGATCAGATCTCTCATCTCCCTCTTTCATTTCTGTGGGAGTTCCTCAAGGGTCAGTGCTAGGTCCTCTGTTATTCCTGATCTACATCAACGACCTTCCGGAGAATATTTCCAGCAACACCCTCCTATATGCCGATGACCTAAAAATTTGGAATGCCACTGATCCCAGTGCATTACAGATTGATCTTGACGCGATTAAGCGCTGGTCAGACGATTGGAGTCTCCCACTAAATGACAATAAATGCGCACACATGTCACTCGGTGGAGACTCTGGCAATGCCTTCGTGATTCATAGTGCATTCGGCACAGTAGATATCATGAAAATCGATCTGAAGAAAGATCTGGGCATCTGGTTGTCGTCTAACTTATCTTTCGCCTATCACCATGAGATGGCGGCAAAAAAGGGATTTGCCGCTCTTAGGATGATCAAGCGTACTTTCCCCCGCATAGACAAGAGTGCATTTCAGACGCTCTACGGAGTTTATATAAGACCGCTTCCTCGAGTATGCCAATCAGGTCGTGTATACCGGCCTGAAGAAAGACATATTAGCTGTTGAGCGTGTCCAGCGCGCGGCTACCAAACTAGTCACGGGCTTGAGAAATGTCGCGTACGAGTCTCGACTTGAAATTCTTGATCTATATCCACTTGAATATCGACGACTCCGCGGTGATTTAATTCTCACACACTTCTTCTTTAGAGTAGGTCTCGTTGAACAGTTCTTCATGATAGCGAATGATGACGGCCGGCGAGGACACAACAGGAAGCTTTTCAAGCTTCGTCCTCGGACCTTCCTTAGGCAGCAGTTCTTTTCTTACAGGGTTATTAACCTTTGGAACAGTCTTCCGTCTGAGGTCGTTAGCAGCACTTCCAGAGATCGCTTTAAAGCATTGCTTGATTCTCATTTACGAAAAAATCCATTATTCATGTAACCTTACTCTGTTCTTGGTATTTACTGTAATCCCCAAGAGCGGTGCTACACCCTGTTTTCAATGATTGCATTTCAGATCAACAGAAGCCCGCTTGACACTGAGCAAGAAAAACCGACTGGATCCGGGTACTTTGGGCCCCTGCCTCGAACCCGTGTATCAATCGCTGAATCGCTGAATCGCTGAAAACAGGGGTAGCACCGTTCTTGGGGTTAGAGAGAACCAGCAAAATACTGATCTAACAACTTCCTCAGTAAAGGGAAACTTAATATTACGTTCGAAACGGTTCCTGAAAGATCAGCTGACAACCTCTAATGGAGGTCGTTCCAGTGGTTGATAACCCTGTAAGAGAAACTGTTGCCTAAGGAAGGTTCGGGGTCGAAGCTTATGGAGCTTCTTGTTGTGACCCCTCCGACTGTTATCGACTACTGGGGTAAAGAATTGCTGCACGAGTCCTGCGCAGAAGAAAAGTGCGTAAGGATTAAGTCACCGCGGAGTCTTCGAAACTCAAGTGGGTAAAGATCAAGAATTTCAAGACGAGACTCGTAGGAGAAATGCCGCAAGCCAGTGACCATTTTAGTGGCTACCCGCTGGACAAATTCGG
>LOND01000172.1:171347-204253 GCA_014220965.1 Paragonimus kellicotti
CAGCGCTCAAAACGACCTACACATTAAAATTACCTTTTAACAGTTAAAACGATTTCAGCGATTCGTTCACAGGTTCGTGGTTGGTGACCCACTTCACCTCGATTCAGTCAGTTCGTCCGTTTCGATGCCATTGGCTTTCTTTTGACCTAAAAAACATTCATTGGCGGGTAACTCGAAATTTGATTCAAATTTTCTCGCTGTCATTGTCTGACTATATTTTTTGTCCTATTGGTGCCCTGCGCATCAAAAAGTTATATACGATTACTGTTATTCGTTACCGAATAACATACCAATTCATTAAATATTGAATTTTTGGGTTATATCGTATTCGTATCCGTTTTATACTGTATCCGTTTATATTGTTTTTACTGACAATGACTCGAGCTAGATCTAGCAGTGCTGGGACTCAACAAACCCCGACTGAGGCGGTAAGCATTTGCGGCCGGTACGGGTGCAAGATGTCCGTACAGAACGGTATGCAGTGCTCCAAGTGCCAGAAGTGGTATCACTTTAAATGCACTGGCCTCAACGAAGACCAGTACAAGCAGCTTGCCTCTTCAGCTCTTCATTTTATCTGCATGAGCTGCAGGTTTGACGACAGTCAAAGCGCAGTTTTGCCGACGACTAGTCACGCACGCACCGCGAAAAGTGGAGCGACGCAGAAAACCTGCGACTGCAAATGCGGAGCTCTTCTTAGCACCGTATGTCCTTCCATTTCTTCTATGGGGAGTAGGGTGGAGGAGTTCCAACGGACTCTGTCTGAAATGAAGTTGGAACTCCAGTCTCTGAATGAGTACATAGCGCTTGCTCTCCCTGGTGTTGC
The DNA here is from genome assembly GCA_014220965.1 of Paragonimus kellicotti. NCBI lineage: Eukaryota > Metazoa > Platyhelminthes > Trematoda > Plagiorchiida > Troglotrematidae > Paragonimus > Paragonimus kellicotti. Next base: position 172,171 of record LOND01000172.1, read on the forward strand.
AATCACCAAGAAGGCAGTTGCCCTGTCAACTGCACAAATAGAGGAGGCAGCCGCCAACATGAAAGAGAGAGCTCTCAGAGAAAGGAGAGTTGTCTTATGGGGCCGCTTCCCCACAAAGTCTTCTCCAACTGAGCTAGCTAGGACAGTCTTAGCTTCCTCATTCTCCCCGGACGTCACCAACCTCGTACTTGCGAGCAGGCTGCGCGCTAAGACAACCAAAAAGTCCCTTGGCCTTTTGGTAACCTTGCCAGCCACGCTCACTCCTGAGATGGTCGTGGAGAAAACAGTGACTTTGAAATCTGCCAACGCCCTCCTGAAAGGCGTATCTTTCGATCGATGTCGACAAGAGAGGGCTAAGGCGTGAGCAGCAGGTTAAGACTAAGTCACTAATTATGGCTGACCGGAAGCTACAACTGGAGACTAAGGTCGTAGTGTCTGCTCCAGTATCCACCCAGGCGTTTGTGCCAGTGGCGGAAAGTGAGGACGCTGTTTCTGTAGTCGCCACCCCAACAACTGACGCCCCAAGCCCGGGCGCAAGTGTCAAAGACACGGAAACTGCACAAAAGCAGTTTCACGAGTTACCTAAACCAAAATGGTGAGTATGTCCTTCTTCAAGCCGGTGTATACGACTTGATTAGCATACTCAAGCAGTGGTCGTATGTAGACCCCGTAGAGCGACTGAAAGGCATGCCTGTCTATGTGGGAAAGGCTTATCATCCAAAGAATCCCATATCTCTTTTTTGCGGCCATCTGATGGTGATAAGAAAAAGATAAACCGGTCGACAGCCAAATCCCTAGGTCTTTTTTGAGGTCTACTTTCGCGATATCTATTACACTTTGTGCACCATGTATCACGAATAGGTTCCCGGAGTCTCCTCCGAGCGACATATGCGCACACTTGCTGTCGTTTAGAGGGAGACTCCAGTCATCTGACCAGCACTTAATACGGTCAAGGTCAATCTGCAATGCACTGGGATCACAAGCATTCCAGAATTTAAAATTAAGGAGGGCGTTGACATAAACAGGGTCATGAAGGTCATTGATGTATATTAGAAACAACAGTGGACCGAGTACGGATCCTTGAGGAACTCCAGCGGAGATCGGAGAAGAGAAAGGTCCGATCCGGTTTTTACTCTGAAAGTCCTGTTGCCAAGACAAGGATGCAATCCAGCGGAGAACCTCACCTTGGATGCCATAAGCTTCTAGTTTATGTACAAGAGGACCGTGTGGGACACGGTCAAAGGCTTTGGCAAAGTCGAAGAAGATAGCATCCGAGATATGGCCATTGTCTTTGGCGTCTGTCAGGCTATCCATGAAGATTAGCATATTGGTTATGCATGACCGGTCGGGAAGAAAGCCATGCTGGGTAGAGGAGAGGTTATTTGGGAAGAAATGCTTAAGGATGGCGCGTTTTAACAGACGCTCCATTACCTTGCATGGGATGCTGGTGAGGCTGATCGGCCGATAACTAGCAGGAGAGTGACGATCGCCTGCCTTAAATATAGGTGTGACAATGGCCTCTTTCCATGCCTCCGGAAGAGTGCTGGTCCGAAGTGTCTGTTCAAACAGACCATGGAGGGGCATCGCCAAACCAAGGGCCGCTTCTTTGAGGATCCGAGGATGGATCGCGTCTGGTCCCATTGCACTATAAGGATTGATCTTAAGCAAGAGATCCTGAACGTCGAGCACAGAGAATTCAGCTGTTAGGAGTGGGCATTGGAAATTTCTCCGCGGGAGAATCTGAATGCCAGCTTGGCGGAACCACATTGTAGACTGCTGAATAGTATTCTCTGAACACCTCGTCAGCCACCTGGATGTTGGAGGAGGTTCCTCCGTCGAAAAGCCGCAGAGAAGTCGTTGAGGAGTTAGCTTTTTATAGACGACGCATGTACTTGAAAGAAGTTCTTATTCTCGCGGGCTACTAGTAGGATCTTTGACTGTACCTGTTGGGTGTGTTGACGGATTTTCCCGCTTGCACCTGTTTCGTACAGAGCGGAAGGCTTTTAGATCCTCCGGCTTGCCCGTTAGCTTCTGTTTGGAGAATAGACGGGAACGTAAATCAAGAAGACGACGTATGTTCCGCGGAAGTGGTGAGCAAGAGGAGAACTTCCATAGTTTGCGGGGAACAAATGCCTCATCAGCTTCGTGAATGGCAGCTTCAAAAGAAAGGTAGTCTGAGTTCACTGAGTCAGACACAAGATTGAGTGGAATTGTAAACGTCCCTAATGAATCAAAGTCAGCCATCTGGAAATTTCTGGATGAAGTCTTTGTTACGGCATTTTGGAACCAGTAACAGATAAAATCGAAAGCTAGTAGCATGTGGTCACTGTGCCCCAGCGGTGGTTTGATGACCACTCTATCTACTAGATGAGCTTCATTCGTGATAACCAGATCAAGCAATGAGGGTATCTGTCCTGGACGGTGCCGTGTAGGTAGTTCGACATGCTGTGTTCAGGCTTTCTCATGGATCAACAATGCCAGGGATTTCGAAAATATGCAGTCATATTTCTCAAAAAAATCAGCTGTATATTTGTGTCACCCTTAAAGAAAAGATGGCAGAAACGCTGTGTAGGCAAGAGACGGTCTAGGGCGGCAAGAGTGGTCCTCGTCGTCGGATGCGCTGCACGACGGCGATCGGTAAATAACACCGACAAGGAGCGCGTCACGACTACGAAGTTGGAGTTTGAACCACAGTCCGTCGCATTTCTCTGGGAGAAAGGTCCCCTATAACAGTTGGCACCGTGAGCTCCCGGCTTACAAAGACAGTACAGCCTTCCATGCGTCGACGGTGGGGAGTCTGTCTAGTACAGCGAGTACTCAGAAATATGCAGCGTCTTATCGTTGATATCTGTGGAAAGCCAGGTCTCTGTTAAAGCAAGAATATGAGGGGAAGTGTCGTGGACCAACTGTCTGATTTCTGGTAGTTTGTTTAAAAGGCTCAGACAGTTAGTGTGCACGCATTTGAGAGCAATGTCCTCTTTTGATTAAGTACAAAAAGAGACGGAAGAACACGAAGAAGAGCTTGAGGAAAGCAGTCATAGTAGGCAGGGGGAATATGTAGACAGCGTCAGAGTTTCCTGAGCCTTCTTGGAGGGTACCGAACGTTTCATCACAGCCTGAGCATATGAGAGCGTCTCTTTGGGACGCTTCGTCCGTTTCCGTTGGCTCGAAGTCGATGGCTTTTGGACCGCCTTCGCTTTTTGAATTACTGGAGGGTGGTTTGCAGTTTTGCACCCTCGAAAATCTCGGTTGTATTATAGGTTAGGGGAGAACTTTGAACGAAATGACCGCGATCTGGAAGAGGAATGTGAGACAGGAATGAGCCAAGTACGAGCCTGTCTGCATGCAGGAGGTGACCCAAGCAGACTCATTGGGTTGTAAAGCTTGAGGAATAAAATAATTCTTAATGGGACTTTTGGAGACGGGATGGTTGGGGGTTTAAGCAAGACCGTTTGTCTGTAGCGTCTTTGGGAGCTACTGGTTCAGACCCGTGCATCTCCAAAGACGACTGGTCATCCAAGGGGATGGGGGCAGCCGCCTCTGATGTGGGTGTGGGCACGTGGGTTGATCCATTCGGGGGCACTGGTCCCCTCTTGAGAACAGGAATGAGGACTTTAACGTTGGCTTGAAGTTTGGCGTCAGCCTTGATACGTGACCTTGTTCTATCAAGCTGGGAGCGCTTCTGCCGCTCCTTGCAATATGCGATTCAGTGAGACCCCCTTAGGTCAGCGTGACTTCTCTTTAGCTGGAATGTTTTGTCCAGTACTTCCCCGTGCTAATCTTCGCGGGTAACGTCACAAGAAGTCCGAGTGACTTCTTGGTAGCTTTGGAGCGGAGTCTGCTGGCAGAAACCAAGTTTGTTAATTCTGGAGGGAATGAGGTGTTTAACACCACTCTGGCTTGTTCACTTGGAGAGGATGTGATAGGAAATCGTCCCCACAAAACGAGCCTCTTCTCCCGGAGTGCCTTGTCCCTCAAGTTTGTCGCGGCTTCCTCAATTTGAGCTGTGGACAAAGCCACTGCCTTGCGAACAACCGCCACACCTGGAAGGGCGAGCGCAATATATTCGTTCAGGTGGCTCACTTCTGACTTTTTGTCGGATAAAGCCATCTGTCATTCAACCAGTGTTGTTTCAACCTCGACCGTGTGCGGTGCACTGACATTTTTAGACGTCTTGCAACTACACTTAAAGGTGTCTTGTTTCTGCTCACTGGGGGTGGCGAGCAGCGGGACGGATACAGCCCCGGACGAAATGCAGCCTTCACGAAAAAGGCAGCTCATGCAGATAAATGGCTTTTTTGAAGCCAGCAGAGTGTACTGATCCTCCTTGAGGACCAGTGTAGACATGTCTGGCACTGCATACCGTTCTGAACAGTCATGCGGCAGCCGAATCGGCCACAAACACTCGATACTTCCGATCCACCGATGCTGCTGGATTTCGTGCATGTCATTGTGTTATTGTATATGAAAAAAAGCGGTCAGTGTTAGCGTAATAAACGGCAACATTCTCACCAGCACGGCTCAATTGCAACTGATGGGCCGTCGATCGTTTGCCTGAACTTACGATTTTGACGTTCGAAAAGAATATTAATAAAGAAGGATTGGCGCCAGAGTAACCGCCTTACCTTTGGAACAACCTTCAAGGCCAATCACGGCGAATGTCATAATTGCCGTAATTTGTTACAATTGTTCACACTTCTATGTGGGAAGAAATTAGCCGGGATTCCAGTCTTTGCTGTTTTCATCCCAACGATCAATTCCTACTTTCGTACTCCTCCTCAAATACAGAGGGTACCATTCATATATAAATTGCGTGACGCCCGCACTGCACGGGGGTACTATGTTACCACCGTTCCTGCCACCGTAGATTCTTCTGGCATTCTGTTCCTCTTCCACCGCAATACACGGAAGAACTTTCCTACAGTTGACTGTTTTAAGAGAGAGGCAGTAGGCAACAAGGGTCTTCTGTGCAGTTCGCCTCTTCAAGGTCAGTCAGTGTCCACGCATCCCGTTGTCATTCTCGGGGGAAGCCTCCAGGCTCAACTCCAAACCCATTTCTTTTCTCGGTATTTTGCATATTAGCAAAATTCCCCCCGAAAACACCTTGAGTGTCGGGGAACACGTCAGGGGTTTAAAGCCTTTCTTCATTGCTCTTTCCGTTCACTCCAACCTTAACTATCGTGGCCGTTCTCTAAACATCCTTCAGCTTTCTCATCTCTTTTTTCGTGTAGATACAGGCCATCGTTCTTCCATTCTCCAGGACTGGTCCAACAAGTGCAGCGAACAAACTGGTCAGGCTTCTACGTGCAAGTCTACTGAAGGGTGGTTTGTTTAATTCCTGTACATCAGAAGCTAACACGCAGCTCTTTTTCGTGCTTTCCTGAGTCTTGAGAGGTGCTGAGACAATAACAGTTGAATCGAGTTTACCTTCTGTATGCCAAAGCACCCCGTCCACTTACCCTTCCAATATAAATGTACGCACACTTTTGAGAGTTCATCGGCGGAGCCCATTTGGGGACGCCTTCCACTAGGTGATCAACATCTGTCGGTATGGCATCTCAAACGTCCGCCGATTTCATAGAATGCCAGACCTTGATGCCATCTGCATACAATGGGTATGGCGGTTCGGTGATTTTTGATGGACTGATGGAAACCAAAAACAGCAGTGGGCTGAGGACTGAGGGACCCCGGTGTAAAACTTTAGTCGAGAGGAGTGGTCTCGGTCCACCCTGACTGAGCAGCTGCGGTTACGGAGGAGGTCTTCTGCCCATTTTAAGGCGAAGCCGGTGATGACGAAGTCCTGGAAATAACTTATGGGCTTCCTGTGTGTAACTTTGTTGAAAGCTTTGACAAATGCCACAAAGGTCACATCCGATGGCGTCGAAGTAGTCTTAGCGGCAACACGAAGCTATCTTGGTGGTGGTAGTTTTGTGTGGCAGCGGAGGTGCTCGAAGAACATTATGTCTGCGAGGGTGTAGCAACCCTCTTCCTTGCAGGTAGGTCCTGGGTATCTTGTCCAGCGAAGGCTCCATGACCTCCCCAACCGTGGTCGCTGGCTGACTATAAGCTTGCGGCTGTCACCCTTATGCATGAAGCAGACGAGTGCCAGTTTTCACTCTGTGGAGATTCGCTCTTGTTGGTAGGACAAGTTGAACAATCACACCATTGGAGCTGCAAGCACATTCTCAAATGCCCGTGCTTGATTTTGTTTGTCCTTGCAAGTAAGCATACAACCTTTTGCGGTCGGTCACCGATAGAGATCTGAAGCGTTCCTCGTGCGCTCTGATTTTCGTGACTTTTAATTGGCTTCATTAGTTGCTAATTTTTTTCAGCGTTAACATCCCCATACAGTTGTGTGAAGTAGTCTAAATACACGGTTAGATTATCGGAGACACGTTCTTAGCGCCCGATCAAACCAGCGCGGTCCATGGCAACGAGACTAGGAAGGCCGATTGGGACAAAAGTCTCAACTAATGTCTGCATCTGCTCCCTTATACTCTTTCACTGATTACCAGCGTCTAGATGACCTTCATCCGATTATCCAAGGGAGTTTGCCTCCTTCCGCATCTTGGCCAGCAGTATTCGCCCGAAAATCTGACTTACTGTCAACCCTACTTTCCTATACTGCGTTGTCTTCGACACGTCGGGAAAACCTCGCGATAACTACCCCCGCCGGTAAAAAGTGATCAGAAGATCGTTATCCGACTCTCTTAATTAGAACCCTCGATTTAACACGAATGTTCGGTCACCGATTCACCTCGTAGGTCTGCGGTTTTTCCGATGCAAACGCAAGTCCAATTAAACATTCCAACAGTTCTTCCGTAGAGACAGCCATAGACTGCACATGGGTTTGGATTCCCCAATCAGTCTGTGTAGCATTAAAGTGACCTATGACAAGGCAGTAGTCATTACCAGCGAAACGCGGAAGCTGTTCTAGCAACGAGATTGGCTGCTTTCCAAACATTTCAGTTGAAACACCCACTGCCTCGTAACCTCCGTTGGATAGTCTGATTCTGCATTGCGGACTCTCGTAACAGGCTTCCAAGTTGGTAGCCGTTACAATAACTGTGGCTGGAATACCACCTAGTACTTTATCTCTATCGCGCATGCAAGGTATATCAGATTAAAGGAGATGGTAGTCAGGAGTAGCCAGTTCAGTGCCTGAGACCGAGCGTCTCAGTAATATTTCAAAGGGTGGTGCAAGCGTCGGCTAATTTTCAACAACCATGAAAAGCTTCTAGCTTTTCATGGTTGTTGAAAATTAGCCTCAGGTTAGTGTACATTACCAGTCTGGACAACCTGCTTAAAGTAGAACCGTCAAGATTACCACATATTGGAAAACGCGCTGACGCTAATTCTTCTGGACAATGATCGGAACAATCAGTTCAGTTTCGGCTCCAGGCAGTTTTTTCAAAAACTTGTTCGTCTGTCTCTCCATGTCCTCTTAATTGTTCCTCGTTCGTTCTCAGACGTTTCTCACATTAACGGCGCGCATAGGCCAGCAGGCATGCGACGGAAAAGCGCGAATGACAGTAAATAGCGGACAACAGAAAGTGTCCCCACGATCCCACGTACAATGTGAACTCATACGTTGAGAATAATTTCATACGTTGTGAAGCACACAGATCAGGGCTGTCTCCAGGCCACCGCAATACTGCTAGTGAAAAGCGAATGCAACTGTTTGCGACAAGCCACAGAACGAACTTTGTTTTGTGGGCGACTAAGCAGGCGCAATAATTTTTCCCGCGATGGACCGGTGAATCCGTTCGTGTTGCGACGTTTCACGAGAATTGCATCTACATGCGCGGTGTAAATTTTCCAGATATAGAAGATAAGAAACGATCATTTCCGGTAAATTCTGTGCCCCAATTACTGGTGACAAATTTTGACCACGCTGCTTTTGAATTGACCTGTAGGCTATAAAACAAGCACTCACAGTGCCTCAGGTGTAAGAACCATCGAAAAACACCCTCAAGCTTTACAGTGCGATATTTTTGACGGATGGATTCAATAACTGCGGAAATATTAAACATCTCAAGGGCGGTAGCTCAGATAAGATCAACCTTCGCTGTTTTAACTGTCACTATGTTGTTGGAGTCGCAAGCAAGAGGCACTGTTTGATGGTGATGCCGACGCTACACGCGTGCGTCTCAGTGCAATACTCCGGTGGAGAAGATACCAGTGATGCTACTAAGGCAACAATTGCGCAGGTTGCTGTTTGCGCAGCGGAGGTGGAAAGGTTGGCCATGAGAAAAATCCAGAAGCCAAAATTAGCTAGCCTTCAGCCAAAAAGTATACTGTCTGCAAATATGAAGGTGATCCAAGAAGTACCTTTAATTCTTGATATCCAGCTATCTGTTGTTGCTAACATCATCGACTGCGTGGAGGCAGCGACAACGAGACCACCACTGATGGCTTCAGTGCGCAAGTTAACGCCATAGTGATCGATGTTTCTGAGTCGAAAGATGATGGTTCGTCAACCTCCTGTCTGTCCTAAACAGCCTGTTCGTTAAAGGAGGAGAGGAATTTGCAGCAAGCTGTGAAAGCACCACTTGGACTGGAAAGCCATGAAGCCCGCTACAGTCTGATGAAGCTTATGTTTTTCGTGCAGAAGTCAGCACCACAATCCTGCCTACGAAGGATACCCTTCGAACTGATTCCGGAAATTTAGAGGCAGTTAAATAATATACTGGAGAAGGGAATAATCTAACGGACAAACAACCAATTTTCGTCACCTGTTCTGTTGACCAAGAAATCGAGTGAAACTTACCGATCCTGGGTCAATATTAGAGAGTTGAACCGAATGATGGTCGACGACGCGTTCCCGTTGTCCTAAATGGAAGAGGACATCGCACGTCAATAGGAAGCCAAAATAACATCCCTCAAAACCGCGTTTTGGTTATCGGAGTCTACCAGTCGCACAGAACAGAATAAAACTGCTTCTTATGTAAACGGACAGCGACACGAATTCCTTAAGATATCTCTAGACCTTTGTAATACCCCAGCAACCGCTAGAAGTCTCTCACTTCATGTTTTGGAGGAAAAGGAAGAAGTAACCATTTATGGGGACGACATGGCTATATTTTCCAATACGGTATCGGAACACACAAAAAGGCTGAAGGCAGTGTCACAACAAATCGTTGAAGCCGGCCCGAGATAGAGTAACAATAAATGCCGGATAGACCGCAATCGGTCGTCTGAATGGGGCGTACAGTAGATAGAGGAAAAATTCAACCACTGCCAGAGAAGTTGACAGCCATCAAGAATTTCCCAACCCCAAAATGGGATTGGCCGTCGAGATCCCTCTTTGCAATGGTTAGTTATGATTCAAACATAACGCGAGGGTTCTTTTAGACTTCATATCCACTCTCCCAACTGCCGAGGAAGAGAAAGGAAACTATCCTGACTTAAGACGTGGAGGTGGCGATCATTCAACTCAAGCAAGAAGCTGCCAACATTCGACGGTGCCTGACGTTTTCCCAAACCGTATTAGTCATTCACGTGATGTAGAAATCGAGGCAGTCCTTTTGCTACCGTTCTGGAAAATTCAGTACGTCTGTCGAGTACCGCCGGAAGCAGAGAGAAAGTGTTGAGCCACCGAGAAAGTGTCAAACTATCTTCTGAGCGCTAGAGGAGTGGAGGACCTACCTGATAGCGGCCATCTTTTATGATGAGACAGACTATAAACCACTGATCTGGCTGAAGACGGCGAAGGATCCGCATGGACGACTGGCACGCTGGGCACTTCGACTGCAAGAGTTCAACTTTACCATCGGACATGTCAACGGCACGAACAATGAGGTACCTGATGTACTGTCGCGACCAATACAAGAAAGTGAGCTGCCGACTTAAGCCATATCGATGCCCAGAATATAACTGGAGGTAGGAGTTGTCTTGGTAAGTCAACTGCAAAACCTTCAAGTACGCGAAGTGTGTGAACATTTTCTGACAAGAACTGGCTCCAAGACGTTGACTTCGGCGCTGGAGGAGGTGGTACGGATTTTGGACCGGCTACACCTACAGGACGGCCAACTCGTCGTCGATGTGGAGGTGCAGAGGGGGCTTCGACCTCGAAGACTGCCATTTATTCCGGTGGATCAGAGGGAACGTGTGATTCGACTGGCACACACAGATGTTCACATGGGACGAGAACACGTGTTCGATCGACTGTAACAAAGATTGTTTTGGCCTGCGATGCGGAAAGACGTTGCCGATCTCCCTAGAGCCTGCCCGGATTTCCAAAAGAGCCGGGAGATAGTGATGACAACACCGCCGACTCTTAACATAGCAGGCCGCGCACACCTGGGGCATAGACATTTTTGGTCCGCTCCCAACAAGTCCAAATGGAAATCGCTACATAGTTGTTATGATTGACCATTTTACGCGATGGGTGGAAGCCATTCCAACGGCAGATCAAACGAGCGGAACGGTTGCACACGTTTTTGTGAACAATGTCCTGGCTCGCTTTGGAGTACCCCACAGAGTTATCACGGACCAGGGCCCGTGTTTTGAGGGGCGGCAATTTCAAGAGATGCTGAAGAATTGGGGGATACAGCGCCTGAGAACATCGCCGTACCATCCACAAACGAACGGGTTGACGGAGTGGTTCAATCGTACAATTAATGGAATGGCTGAATAGTAGAGGTAATAACTGGGAAGAGGGACTACCGGATGTTTTGTTTGGATATCGCACGACGAAGCATGCAACAACCGAGAGTTCGCCATTTGAGCTGACATACGGGAGGGAACCAATAATTCTCTTGGATGTCTGTGTGTCCAGAGACAGACAGGGACAATTAGCGCAGCAAGAACGATGACACCTGGAACACCGTGCGCTTGAACGGACAACGCGGAATCAGCGCTGCAATAAACAACAATGTAATGTGAGGCAAAACAAATGTATGGCGCGCGTTCAAGATCGTAGATCAAGTAAAATTAAATAACAACGGCCGACTAGATACTTCCGGTCCTGTCGTTAGCAAATTTAAAAAACGACGCGACGAAAAATTTATCACTATGGATCGCGAAAATACGGGCTTGCAAATTAACTCGGGTTCTCGTCATCGATGGACCAATGGCGTACATTTGGCACCCTGGCACAATCACGGCCAATGCATTGAAGAGTGTGTGAGTATGACGCACGACCCAATCGGAGGCGCGAGTATTGCAATGCCTAATAAAAAACCTCGACGAATTGGCGAGATATGTCCAAAAGTTCACAGCACGAGGATTGTGGACAATATGGGCGACCTGATGAACGACTACTCAACGAAACTGGACCAACGGACAAGGAAAGATGGGCAATAGACCCACGACAGAGGCCATTCTCCACACACACAAACCAGGTAAACATGCATACGACGTTTAAGTGAGAACCACCGCTGTTTCGAACCGGAATTCCCATTCCAAAATGCGGGTGCTTGTGTGGCGTAGGAAGGTTGGGTTAGACAACAAAGGTCGTGTTTGATTTAAGAACTTTTACAACATGATGCTGACAGTTTAAAAATGATCGGTAGTGAATGGCCAAGATGGCGGCAGATGGCCATCTGCCAGCCTTTCAAACGAATCTACTGACTGAGGCAGTACAACCTCAGTTGTCAGCACCTTCCAGGAAAAAAGCTTCGAACGTTAGAAGTGGGCTTCCTCGACTGAAGGAGCGTGTAATGCATGACTAGTTAGTATTGGCGGCTTCGTGGTTTCACAGTGTCAGTTGGTTGTAAGAAGAGTGTTTTTTGCGGCCTAGCGTCCTCAGCACTGAAAGTCATCATGAGATCGCCCCTTAGAATTATGTGTTTAATAAGAAGAGATTCAGAATGGCTGTTTGCGTTTTGTACAAAAGGATGTTCGGATCCTTCATCTTCTTGGCCTACAGGTGATGGGGGTTCTCGAGTTACGCTAGCACCTTTTTGCTTTTGACGGGAACTTCAGGATGATGACCTCCGAAAACGGTGTGACTAACGAATTAAAACGTGTTACCTGGGAACTTTCACGTGCTTGGCTTAACACATCCAACCGGCTGCTGGATTTCTCGGTGAAGGTTGAAGTCAGGTTCAGGTCGTTTGCCGATATTTTGCAGTGATCCTGTTGAGAAGTTACTGTGAATGGTGTTGCGCTCTTTAGGCTCCACCTTCCAGAGTCGGAGTGTCGGATATGCAAGACGTTTAAGTTCATCGTGTTAAACGACAATCAGTTATCCGTTGTTCAGTGAAGCGAAACACCCAGATTCTTTTACAGGACACGCGCATCCTATGTGAATTGCAGTAACACCCGTATCATCATGTCAGATGTGTACGAGTGAACTAAGGAATCAACAATGACCTCCGCAGTGTCATCTACGCAAACAAAAGTCCTAGCAGCGGATCAGGCATGGAGCCCTGCGGGTTCTCAGTCCGTGTGCGAGATGGTGCTGTCACTGTATCACTGATCCGTACATTTTTATCCCATTTATCTGAGAGTGTTCAGCTCACAACTCTATTTGCTTCCGCAAATCCAACCGTTGCGGTTTGCGCGAAAAAAATGTATGGATCAACCCTGTCGTGTGTCTCAGTGAGTCATAACTGGATGCGAGGTTGAGTGCCTCTGTTCACGAGGCAGGTTCAGTTCTTACCTCATGTTTTACACGTGCAAGTTCATCTAGAATGTCATCACATAATCTCTTGTTGCAATGATACTTTGAAATACATAATCGTCTTAAAGACGTCTATGTTATCTTGTATCTGGCGGCAAGATAATCCATCGTCTTTTGAATATCTTTTAGTTGTCAGTTAAAAACTTCAAAACGGACAAGTTTTAGTTTCACATATTCGGCAATTGCTGTTCGGATAAATTTAAAACATTTCTGTACTAAGAGTGGGACCACTTTTCCGCTATTAACGACGTGTTCAATCACGTAAACTTCGTTTTATGCAAGACACATGCTTCGAAACGAACGGTCTTTTGCGTCGAGATATGAGGTGCATAATGGGGAGTCATCGCATGAGTAGGCCCGTAAGTTTTTCTAGTTACATTAGTAGTCGCTTGCTCCGAGGATCAGAAATGCGACCTACCTTGGTCACTCAGGCAACCACAGAAATGCGATGACGCATGTAGTGTTAGCCACATTATTCTTTTTCATGTCATCCCTGAGAATCAAGGATGAATCAACTCAGTTAGATTCTGGGGAGGTATTGTATAATGGGCTGTTTTGCTCAACAAGACGGACGCACCTTAAGTGCCATTTTTCACTCCATGAGTTGACCGACTTTCTTCTCCACCCCACGTCCAAACCATCAAGCAACAGAGACAACTGCGATTGACCATTGCAGAAGTAGACATATGTGGCATTCCTTGGAAATCTGCCATTTGTAGACTTACTTTTCATGGTAGTTGTTGAAGGGAACGACGGTACTGCTATTGCAGAGCGTGCGATGGACAAGCAAACATGGACCTTAGTTTCTTAGTTGTTTCGTGACCCTTTAAGTCTCCACGCAGAATACAATAACCATGCACCAAAGCCCATTGTGGAGCTAGCCGTTGTCGACGCTAAGAAGGCCGGCTTGCTCCACAAGCCTTCCAAGTAATGCGGTAATATATCCCGTATTCAGGTCTGGACGCGCATATATACCAACTCGCAAAGCTTTCTGAACAGGCAGAACGAGCTCATGTTCCGGTGCTTTTTATACAACTCGAGACTATTTGGTGTCAGACAGGACTGACTGATCCAAGGATTTCTTGACTGGAAAATATCCATGCCTCGGCATATTCCACTTGGCAGGAGACTAGCGAACGATCTGCTTTGTGTGTCGAAGAACCGCTCCGTACTTTCACACTTCGCTTTTCCAGTCACGTGCCAAATCAATTTTTCTGGTGCCTTAGAACTTCTACGTTCTGAACCTTGGATGTGACGGGATGAACTCAGTTGACGAAACTAACACAAAGAGGCGGCTGATATTATTTCGCATATTTCGCAATGGTTACTTGGACCAAAGAACTATACGGGTTATTCACGGGGTGTCAGTGGCTTTGCCTTATCAAAAGCGGATTAGCGGTCAAAAGTTGGAATAGATCATTCAACCGTTATTTCGCTAAACCACCAAACATCTGGCAGCATTAGATTATTCGACTCTTGGAGCGTGAAAGGTGGTTAAAAGTACACGTGGATCTCACTTCCAATGGAACTGAACTCTGAGATTTTGGTAGGCTTCGAGATGTGATGGAAGAGTGGACCAGTGTTTGAAAATTTATTTATTATCTTTTTCACATGCTTGGCTGGCAGAGGAAGCATGCGCATCAAGCTCAAAGCACGCAGACGCTATCGGGTCATCAGAAAAAAGGCGATGACTGACGCACGGTTGCTCTTCTGAACGGAGTCGAAGTGTAATACTGCTTACAAGTGGCTTCATGTGGATTGCATCAATTGTGAAGCTCAACCTCGCGACGGACGGAAGCAAGATTCCAACGAAACCAGGGGTCGATATACTGCTAGAATCACCTACTTCGACTCAGCGATCACAAAGCCATTTTCGGGATTGCGCATCAGGACTGAGTTTGAGAAGGACTTATCAACCACAAAGGTCAGTCGACACTTGGATAGCCAGTGCACAGCTGCCAACAGCCAGTATCGAATACTCTTCGGTACAAACTCAATGATAATCTGCAATTGCGACGACGTTTGGCTCACCGACCGATCGACTGTTATGCAAATTCAACGGATACTTGTTAGATTCACCAGACGGATATCAAATTGTTCTACACAAAGACTGTAGACTTCTAACTAACAGACACGAGCGTAGGCAACGCTTGATCGTTTTCATCCTTTTCAGTGTTTCCAGTCGAACGTCATCTAGTGATCAGATGATGCCCCCAACGATACTCAAAGATATGAAAGGTAATCTTTTCTTCGAAACGGCTGCTGGGAGAACGCTCGCAAGAACTAGATTTAATGCGGTATGAAATGTTTGTGTATATAAGAAAATTCAGTCTCAGACCCGTAGTGCAGAAAATCCTCAATAATTGAACAACGAATGTGCCTGTACAACGAAACGGACAGTTAAGCGACGCACAGCAGTTGTGGACGATGAAACGGCTTGGAGCTCACTCAGACGAATTGTCACTTATTTGGTAGGAGAGAAAGGGTCGGACACAGATACAGAAGTGATAGGAATCGTGAGTTACAATATAATATACATACGTCACATGGTATATAAATAGAAACGGCATTGAGAATTTTACTACGCTGAGATTGGTTAGCAAAAAGAGAAGTGGCAGCAATGATTGAAGTACGAATAAAGATTACTAAGACAGTTCATTTAAAGTAAATAATAAACGTGGTGTAGCTTTCAACGAGCCCAACACAGCAACCCCATAAATAATCCAACATTCCTTAGCAGCCTAGACTATCAGCCCCAAAAGTCAGCTGCTTTCCAAACTAAAGTGGCCGCAATAGGAGTGATGATTGATCGTTTCGTTAGATGGTGCTCAATCTGTGACTGGTTGAAGGAAACAAAGTGCTCTGGTGCCTCAACTTGCAGTGATGTTTGAAGATCTTACCGCCATGCGATAATCAGGCGACGGCCAGCAGCCTCTTAGTCCAACCAGAATATTTTGGTAACAGTTGGTCCAGTATAAAATTCAAATTACATTTCGGGGTAACAACATGAGACTGTCTAGTCTTTTAACAAGCACCAAAAGTTGACATGCCCGGCACTCGTTTCTCCAGATATGACGGACAACTTGGACTCCACCACCAGAAATACTTCTGTTTGCCTACGTTTTGTGGCACTCCATAAACACCACACTGGAAAAACTATTTTCCAAATGTACATGCCTCCTTCGTACAAGAAAGTATAGTGGTGTTAGTTTCTAGGTTTGTACACCCAAGGTTTCCCAGCCTTATGTTAACGCGGAACGGAAGTCGTATGAGAAGACGGCGAATCTGCAAACAAACTTTATTTATTGATTTACTCACCGTTCACAAGCGGACTTCAACGCAACAGTTAAAGGCGCTAGGGAGTTGGACGTGAGAGAACCTCAAGCACAACCGCACGGCAACCGCCAGAGAGGACGAATGTCGACGGAAACTCCAGTCGACCTTCAGAATTCAAACAAGCGTCAGACTGGTTGGGCGGCGTTCCCAACGGTGACAGCTAAACATTGTTATCCTAGTGAATGTAGCCTATAGTAGTAGAGATGGCGCGGATTCATTATACAGCCACGACTAAAACTGCGATACCTACGCCAACTAACTTTGGTGTTAGCCGTTAGTATTTAATTTACATTCACATGGTAAGGTGAACAAGCATGGTGGTGCTACTGAGACAACTCCTGCGTTGCGGGGAGTCTAGGATTTTGGGGACGTCAAGGTGATCTCACTACAGAAGTGAAATTGTAGATTAGCATTAAATTATTGGTAACAACAGCTGCGGAACGTGATGAACTTTTCTGCACTCATTGCAGTACAGTGGCATAATCTGTGCATGATGTGACATTACTCATTGAATTTCGTAACTCATCGGTAAGAAGAAAATGGCAGCTGGCATGATAGAACGGCTGCCGTGAACTCCAACTTTAGCGTTGAAACTGTTTCCCAATTGGCATTTTGTTCAGTATTTGTGTGTCTTTTACTTCCGAAGTGCTCCTGTCATCCAAATCTAAATCACACTCTTCGGAGGCTTGACATGCTCCGATAAAGTAAACGAACTGCAGAATCCGGGAAATGATGAGACACGGACATCGGAGAATCCGGACAACACTGGTTTTACTTACATGCGGCCCATTGTCACTGCCCTATCATTGTTCCGAGACCCAGTGTGCTTCTGGGATGTCACACCCTACCAGAATCCCTACGCTCACTTTAATTGAACCTTCAGATGAAGTTCCCTCAAGTGAGGTGACTTATCTCTCTCAGACTGTTGAAAGACATAAGCCCGGGTCAGAGACAACTGCTTCACCGGATAAAGCAAATCAGCCGTGATAGAAGGCTTCCGATCTAACGATTACAACTCAGTTGATACTTGGCTGCACGGAGTTGTGCAGCTAATTTGTACAGTGCAGAGCCGGTCGTCCTCGCAACAAATCCAGTGAAAAGCGTAGTGTCGGACTCGCTATCTACCAAGCCACAATTTGTCAGCGACGCTACTAGACAAATCAACCCTATCGAAAAAAATTCCAAACAAACCGTTTAGACTGGACGTGGTCCCGCACAAGGATGAACCTACCTTCTCTTTTCCACCTAACTCCGGCCCGCTCTCCTAAACCCCTGCAACATGGTGTCAACCTCAACGGGGAATCCCACACTGTATTCGTTCTCTACAATTGTTGGCTATATGGTTCGCTGTCAAGCATCCACTACAAAGCATGCTATGTTTCAACATTACTTCGCGTCTCCCAACAATTGGCCGATAAAACAAACACAGTCAGACATATAGTGGTTGTCCTTACATGCCGGGCCCTTCGGCTTCATCTCTCACAAGACATACCTACTCCAACGTTACACTTAGAGTAACTGATTCCGGCTTGTCCGAAGATCCTTGGATTACACTCCCTGATTTCTGAACGATTAGCCAACTGGCAATGCTGGCTAGAGCTGATCGCCACTTGTGCTACGAAATTCAATAGATCCCCAAAGGTAGTTTCCCTTCCGAAATCAGTAATGCGTTCGGCAAATAATGTCCATCTTTCCCGTAAGTGGTGAGGCGGTCGCTCAACTGCTTTGACGATGTTTGTTGAGCGGTTTAGTTCTACACTGTATTAAGCTGCACCACCATCGTTTAACAGCCCTTCATCTGGCTGCCAACACACCACCGTTAGCGACCAATTTCGAACCCGCAAAAACTCGCACACCTACTGCCTGCACGATGTCATGCCGGCAGTCAAATTTTTGGGGCAGACACATCATAGCTCCCGCAAATTTCACCTGCTTTGGGATGAGCACGCAGTGTTCATTCGTCTCTTTTGCCGTATCACGAAAATGATGCAACAATTAGGAAAGCCTTCATTCCTCGTCGAGCAATCCATCTGCTACCTGGCCTAAAGAATTTCTGACAAGATATAATCCTTCTCCGGGGGTTAACGGAAGTTGTTCACTCCGATGTTTGGAAGACTAGCTGAAAGAACAGACGGTTTAAGAGTCAATTAGGAAGGCTCAACAGGGTGTTCATTAAATGGGGCATCCCACAGACACTGTTGAACAGAAGAGCTGCTGGTATCCTTCCGTACGTTACTAAGTCTCGTCCTGGCTGTCGGTACGGATTCAAATTTCACGAGTACACGGGAACTTTTTTTGAGTTCGAGTAGTCCACTCCTCAAATCTAGCTCGTATGCCTTCATAAAGTTTATCAGAACCATCCACCAGAGTAGGGTTGAGTCGATTGGGGAAATCGGCGGTGGATTTGGCCGCACACTCCATCGTCTACTGTGGGACTGACACTGTCCCTATCACAGCCCCAGGGCCGGATCGCTGCCTAATCCTAGGGGCTTCAGACGGACGACGATCACATTTGCTAGCAGTGGGTTTGGGTGGGACCGTACTGTTGAGAAGGATCTTAGAAACATTTAGTGCATCTAGAATAAACGAACCTTTCGCGAACTTCAAAGAAATGAGATTGATAGAAACGGAAATTACGTAGTAGGTAAGACTTTCTAACCGATTATCGTCCAAAGGGCAGTGGTTCGTGGGGCATCGCCGCAGTCTCGATTGACGGAGAAGCGCTTAATCACCCACTGACAAATTGCTCTTTCAGAAAAGCATGGTCACCCTCGATATCCACCCAGTCACTAGGGTCAGTGGCGATTTCACGATGTCAGTTGTCCTTATTCTCGAAGAATGCCGTAATTACATGACAAAGGAACGTTGTTAACAATCTTCGTTGAACAGCAAGTTGGCCAAGTCGAATGCTGAGAGAGAATGAATTATCACAGAATTCTTTGCTAATGATGCGTAATCCGTGGATGAAGTGCCAATATCTAAGCGGTCGGTGAGAAATTGTTCATGAGAACTGTATACAATGCGGTGTTAATTAAGTAAGTGTTCATTTTTCAGAGCCTGTAATCAGATAATTCGCTTTTCCTACCTTAATTCTTTACTTTGCTTACAAGCCTGACGTTTGATTGTAAATACAATCCACCCCGTTTTCGTTTGTCGGACTTATTTATCATTGAACTTCTGCGGAGCGGGTAGCCAGCCTTGATCTGACCAACTCGCATAAGGCTTCACCTCTGACCTTGCTGATTCCATTCTAAACCCTTTGATTCTATTGAACGAGAATTTCGTTGTAAACGATTGGGGCTTGCCTGTTGTAATAATTAGTGTTTTTTTCCTGTTGTATCTTGGAAATATTCGGGTCCAATCTTGTTTTCAATTTCAGGATACGTTTTTGGACTACGAGTAACTCAACGAGGATACGTGAATCCTAATGACGCGTAGGCGAGATGATGATCAATCCAAACACACCAACCCCAAAGTAGTCCATTACACCTCGCAATCAATCGGCTGAAGTTAACCCCGCGTGTTGGGAAACAGTTGTCCGTGAGCTTGACGCTGCCTTGAACTTAGTGACCTGTCCCAACCCACCCCTAACTGTTCGATATAAAAAAACGTTTCATGTTATTGTAAATTTGGTACTGATGAGTCAATACGAAATGCTTGCATCTACCAGTTTTCGTGTTCTAACGGTATTATTTTACAAATGTCGTCAGTAGTAGTCTTTATTTTTTCAGCTGAATTTAAGCTGGTTAGTGGGCTGCACGATGACGGCAGGAGTGTTCTACGACAACGATGGAAAAAGGCTAACTTTTATCTCTGTTGGATATGATGAGGATCAGTACAAATATGTCGGAAATAGTGTCGGTATACGGAGGTTCACCTGATCAGGTGAATCTGGAAAGTGTCTGTTAGAGAGCCATATACTGGGTGTTTCTTACCAAGACTGGCACACTATTCAGCAACGTTGGACACGACTGAGGGCATCTGCAGCACGGCAAAAAAGGGCTGAAAGACATCTACTAGTGCACCACTATAAGATAGTGAGCTCAGTAGTTGCCGAGTCAGCAGTAGTGGGGAATGTGGGCTCCGAAGCGAGTAGTCACTTCCACCATGTTCGTCATCTGCGACCACTGCGCTAGCATTATTAGTCGTACTGAACAATGCTGTGTACAGAAGGTGAACAATTACACTGGGGTTCCAGCCATAATCTCACAATTTTGGAGTGCACGAACGTTGTTTTATTCACGGAAATCCTCATTTTAATAATAATTCGCGTATATTGAAAGGTTTTCTCGATCAAAATAATGCGTGGTTTACCAGTGTGCTTGAGGTACGTCAGCTTTTCGCTTTCCAACTGAACGCGCAGGAACATCCGGGTTGGCCACTTATTTTGAAAAATCTTCTTTGCATGCAGGGTCTATATAAGACCGCAGTTTGAGCATGCTAATCAGGTCGTATATACCGGTGCGAAAAAGGACATACTCGCCATCGAACGTGTCCAGCGAGTAGCCACCAAAATGGTCACTGGCTTGCGGCATTTCTCCTACGAGTCTCGTCCTGGAAATTCTCGATCTTCATGCCACCCGATTTTTGGAGACTCCACGGTGACTTAATCTCCAAAAACTTTATCTTTAGCACAGGGCTCGCGTGACATTTGGTTCCCGAATAGAGTCAGAGAAGTCACGACAGCAGTCACCATAAGATCCGACTCCGGACCTTCTTCAGGTAACAGTTCTTCTCCTACAGAGTTATCTACCACCGAATCGATCTTCTATTTGACGTCGTTGGCTGCCATTCTAGGGACCGCTACAAAGTGTCATCAGATTCCCATTTACTTAAGAGGTCGTTAGGGTAGTATTTTATTCTGTTCTGTTAGGTCAGTAGTTTATCCTTTTCGTGGTACTTTCCGTAACCCTCAAGAGCGGTGCTACACCCTGTTTTCAATGACTGTCTTTCAGGTCAACAGAAAACCGCTGACATCGAAACGGACAAACTGACTGGATCCGGGTGATTTGGGTCTCCAACCTCTACCCCGTGAACGAACTGCTGAAATCGCTCAAATCGTGGTGTCCACTTTTGTCCTCGGCGCGACGATAATGTTGGACGATGTTTAGTCAGACCAAATGTGGGTAATCCCCGAACAACACCTCGACCCACTGGAATGCGAGAGTTGTGTTCACGTACATCAAGTTTATCAAATCAGTTGCCATAGCCATGCCATTTCGAATATCGCGTCTGAATCTAGACTGTACACGTTGACTCCGACTATTTGTTTTCGTCGATTTTTCGTGACGACCTCGTTGTGCTGAAAGTCAGAAACACACGTGGGGCTTGTGGAGTTCGACCGCGGACGATCAAAAACAGACATCCACATTAACTAACTTTACTCGTGTAGGGAAGTTCCAACAAGAAACAAATTGGCCATCTGGGTGTAAAAATTTCGCGTAATGAATGGCGATAAATGCTAGAGTCCGATTTACAAGAGATCATTCAGCTCGCCACATCCAGGTTTGTTCCACGTCCGTCCTCCTCAGAAGTGTGAAGCAGGTAGCAAACATTTAAGGTGGACCAGCTGGAGCGCTTCTACTGGAGAGCGTTTCTTGGTGAATGTACGCAGCAAGTATCGCCGAAGTATGCGTGCGCAAGAAAAAATGTACTTGGTTAATTAAGGCGTACAAGATTTTGCTTCAAATCCGGCTGCCTGTCGAATGGAACAGCATTCTCAGGGCCCATCTAGGGCGTGACAAACTACGAGACAATACTGAGCACAGGTACCGCTGGGGTTGCTCCTGCGACACTAAACAGTTTGCCCTACGAGGTACTGGAATGAAGCAACCGACGACGGCCCGACTGTTCACCGAGTGCTCGTGGACTTTATCGAGCTTTCAACGGGGAGAATCATGGGATATTGGTTGCCGATCTGCCACCTTTAGATGTTCGATGTGGCCCTGTAAGGCGACAATTTGATTACCTGGAGGACCAACATTTCCGCGCGAGGATTGACAGGGCCTCCTGATAGAACTGGTGTGTACGCACAGGGGTATCATTATGGCGCATGTTTTGGCAATTACCGTTCACTCTGTTTGGTATCGGCCTTCAGAACGTCATTGGTTCCCACCTTTTGCCGTATACGGGCGACTGTAAAACGCACACTATCATCAAACAGCGTGATGACTAATTCATCGTGAAAACCACTCCAGCCCTCTTGATGAACAGGCGCCATGACATTTTCTGCGACCTACCGAGTCTAATTGTAGGAGCCTACATACTCGACCCACCACCTGTCGTCTGCGACGCACCCAGTTGATGGATCTTGGTTTCAGCTAGCTTAGATAAATAACCCTAGATTCAACCTACCAGAAACGACTCATGGGATTGTGCACAACACTCTTGCCAAAATATTTTACGGATCCGCTCCTTCTCGAGGTGAACCTCTACGTATGCGACCATTAGTTCACCTGTGACTCTTTCAGATTTGAATTCATCAGACGCTGTGCAACTAAGTTGCTTCAGAGCTCACGTCTGAAAGCACACAGCGCTGATAGCCGTAAACACCCTCCATATGGGTCATCACAGAATGTGGCTGTTAGGTAGACAAATGCGAAGTTTCTGTTTCACCTGAATGACATTTCTGGCGTGGGCATGAGAAATACTTAACCAAATAATACGCTTTGTTACTTTGGCGACGGGTGAGAAAATAAAAATTAACCACAATGTGTTGTTGACAGATATCTGTTTCAATTGGCCGATTATTAGGAACGACCTTGGGTTTATTTTCGAAATTCGGCTTATCGTTGGTTTTGTCGTTTGTGGGTGTGACAGAGGTTGTTAGTTAATATTTGGATACAGAAATAATCTCTATATGTACGATAAGGCCGAAATTATTTATCATATCAGCAACTAACAATATTGTTTTAATTTTACGAGATGGATTATATGGTATATTTCGAGGTGATTTTTGAGAAACGTGAATGGCACAGTCTCTCACAGTTCCATGATTGAATGCAAAGGTACATGTAGGAGGTCGTTGTTGTTTACTTTCGTGGGACGAGCCGTAAGTCGAAAGCACCTTTGAATTAAGATAAGGTAAGGTTGCACGTGTCCCTGAATTCCTTCTAGATTTACTTTCGCTGTACGTACCGCACAGGGCTACTGTTCGCACTCTTCCAATCAATATAAAAGTGGTCTTGCACGGCACCCCTTATGGATGTCAACTTAAACCGGTCCATGGACGACGTGCCATTCGTACAGAGGCTCAAAAAATCAATACAAGCTGGAGTGATTCATCTTTTCATATCGTTGAACAACGTAAGTTCCTTTACAGGTGTACACGTAGTTATCTTACAAATATCGGGTTTGATGAAGTCGCTATCCGACAAACGGCTTCATTCGTTCGAAAGGACACTGGACACTGATGTGAACCAGCGGCTTCATTCTGAGCTGGAGCAAGCCGGTGGTAATATGTATCCCTTTTCCCGCAGACTCCGAGTGGATAAATCGTATCAAATTTTGCACGTGTTCGTTCTCAGTGACTTTGTTCGCGAAGTTGTGTTTCAGTAAAGGGTACCGTTTGGCTTCACTTGCAAAGTAGGACAAATGGATGGAGTGTAATTCACGCCGGAGTGGTGTCAGTATTAACTGTTTGATTAGGTTATATTAACTAAATGTTTCATGTGTGAGAATTTTTGCTCAGCACATATCCAACTTGATAACATGACCGTCTTATGAGTATTTTTCGATAGTCTCATGGATGATTTCGGCAATCTTAACGATGTCTTCAATATACGCTCTGCAGACGTTAGTAGTAAATTCACCTTGACGGCGAAAAGTGTACAATTTTGGTAGCTATTATTGGCCATTTATGCCAAATATAACTGAAAAATACGGTTGACGTGCTTATTTCTAGCAGATAGTACCACGTTGGAAGATAATAACCACAGTATCTAACGTTCGCAGCTTTGTGGAAGGCTCCGTCCTTATGGTCCAACAACAGTTTTGTCATCGGAAAGGAAATCAATTTTTCTTACCAAATTAGACTCAAATTTTAAGAAAGGAATTTTTCCACCTTTGTGAGATTAGATTCCATTATATCCATACATCAATTTTGCGATTCAATGCAACTTTACAATTTCGTCGAACTTTCCACTAGCTGTCATGTGATTGAACTTGCGCAGATTTCTTGTCCATGCTTCTGGAATATTAAAACGAAACACTTCCAACAACAGAATTCAACGGTTTCCGGAAATGAAGCAAGTCACGAAATTTAAATAGCCTCGATAATTCAAAGACCACGATTATCTCAAGAGTGACTTATGTACTTTTTATCTACTCCTAAGACTGGGCGTCACCGCTTGTACGTTATAAATAATTTGTAGATGGTTTCAGCGATTGTATGGTAGTAAAATGCGAAGTGTTCCGTAATAATTCATTTTTCAGTTGCATTACTGAAGGATATAAAAAAAGGATAAGCGGAAATAAGTGGCGACGCTTGAATTGTTTGTTTGAAATGATCGACAAATTTTTGATTCTCGCGATGGTGTTGAGATCAAAAGTTGCCATGGGTTCCGGTGTGGGGAAGTGCAGTAAATTTTATGGAAGTTAATTATACAGTTTGTTTAATATTTTATGGCATTTTCACTAACGATGGTTTGGTGCAGATAAGTTTGCTTACACAGGTGTTATGTAGCCTACTCCAGTACTTTACTGAAAGCTGACAATAAGACTGTTCCAAGTTGTTCACGCTTGTTGTATGTAATTGATTACTTTTGCAGCGCCGAAGCGTTACTCTGGAATCAAAAGGGTGTAGTGAGATCACCTTGACGTCCCCAAAATCCTAGACTCCCCGCAACGCAGGAGTTGTCTCAGTAGCACCACCATGCTTGTTCACCTTACCATGTGAATGTAAATTAAATACTAACGGCTAACACCAAAGTTAGTTGGCGTAGGTATCGCAGTTTTACTCGTGGCTGTATAATGAATCCGCGCCATCTCTACTACTATAGGCTACATTCACTAGGATAACAATGTTTTAGCTGTCACCGTTGGGAACGCCGCCCAACCAGTCTGACGCTTGTTTGAATTCTGAAGGTCGACTGGAGTTTCCGTCGACATTCGTCCTCTCTGGCGGTTGCCGTGCGGTTGTGCTCGAGGTTCTCTCACGTCCAACTCCCTAGCGCCTTTAACTGTTGCGTTGAAGTCCGCTTGTGAACGGTGAGTAAATCAATAAATAAAGTTTGTTTGCAGATTCGCCGTCTTCTCATTACGACTTCCGTTCGCGTTAACATAAGGCTGGGAAACTTCGGGCTTGCAAACCAAGGAATTTGCACCACAAGAAAGGTTTGCACTTTAACAGATGTAAAATCCATCCGGATAGATACGCGAGGTATTTCAATGTGTCCTATGCGCATTTTACAAGCAGATATTCGGGCAGCGGATAGGAAGTTTGATGACGTGAATGCATCATCTTGAGATCCTGAAATAGTTGTACTGATTCACCAAATCCAAGCAAAGCAAAAGCAAAAGCAATGGTCTGCGACGAGTGGTTTAAGTTGTCAAGTTTGTAATTAATCAGTTTCCGTGACGGGTGCTGTTACTCACGGCCGCACGCCTGTTCGGGAGAAACCTGGCGTGGCATTCAGTTTCTCCGCTTCGCAACACAATCACAAAATTAACGTCTTTTTGCGTGATGCATAACCCACAAGTCGCCGACTCATTTATGTAACGTACAGGATTTCAGGCACTTGATTTCATTTGACACACCAACTCCTCAGTTAAAGCAGTGGACTGTCTGTATTTCGAGTAAGTACATAACGAACCATGATGTTTTCAGTATGTCGTCAACGAAAGTGTCCTGCGGCAAGTGTGAGATCACATGTAATCATGCTGTATGATACCTTCCTCCATCATCAAGACATTTGGAAGTTAGCCGTGTATTGCATGTTCAGTTTTTGCATTTAAACTAATTTCCCAACATACTTTTACAAGTGTTTTTCTTTGCTCACTTACAGGGTAACGCCAAACCACCATGCATATTCCACTTTGGTTTACCTGTTGGTACTTAAAAGAGCATATCCGTGTAAACACAACTCAGTGAGAAATCTTACCTATGTATTTTGACTGTTTCTTCCGCGACACGAATGTTCTCATGAACCAGGAGAAGTTCGAAACGGACCATCTACACTGGCTTGTTTGCTTGACAAGGTATTTTTCAAAAACATGAGTCGGTACGATCTAGCGGGCTTGTGTCGGTTGTTGACCAGTCTTTTAAATGCAAATACCACGTCGGTTTGCGACACCATGATGAACCGGCCCAACAGAACGTGTTTGCGAAACTTTGAAAGAGGCGGTCATTAATCGCGTCACACATTCCGAAAAAATCCGACTGCAACAAATTATCCACATCGTGCAACGGGACGATGAAAGCTCTGTAAAAATCCTGACATAGATAGAACAAGTCCTTGATTAATCGGATATGGGTGAAACCCTGCTTCCGGAGGTTCCCCTTCGAAGAATACAAAGGGCGACAAAGTGATTGGTCTCTTTTGCCGGTTCACACACTATAAATGAGACAATGGAACCCATTGAAATAACTGTCTATGTAAGTGTGTGATAACAGTCGTGTGCATGGTATGAAAATTGGTGACCACGCTCCACACATTTAAGTAAAATTTTGTTAGACAATCTTCGGTGACAGTCAGCAGATAGTTGTTGAGAGGAACGATAATCTGGATATGTTACACAAGCTTAACACCGCCTACTCGTGGAACTTCGTTTCTGCCTATATACCCTTCCCTACTTTCTACTGACGCATCCCAGTATATCTGTACCTTTAGATTAACCGACACTCTATGCTCCGCTACTAAATGCGGGGATGTATTTGGCCGTCTTTGCGCGAATGGTTGAGCTTGCAATCTGCAAATTCGGTAGACTCAATATCGAGGTTCTTTATTCTCCTTTTCCGGTTGTTTTTTAATACTCTCCTTAGTTTGTCACCTCTTTAACAACGAACTTGTCTGCAAAACCGTCTTCACAGATCTAAATCGGTCGCTCGGCGGACGCCGAAGTTAATGAAAGCTTGTTACATTACGGATGCCGAATCCAAGATCCAGCACATCGATATGAATTGCGAGCAAACTGAATGTAGGTCGACAGATGTGTGGACATCCGAAACATACTACTGAGCGCTTCTCATCACTATTCCGCAGTTGAGTGCGACACGTTCTTCGTTGAGCACTTGCCCTTTCAGTGAATTATTTGGCGCAAACGTAGTCCAATATGCTTCAGGAGCAGAAACCGCAGCTTCGCAAACCAGTCTAAAAGAAACTTCTTTAAGCCGTTCACCAGGTCGTCGACCTACCACATCCCGAAGACGGCACTTACTACGATGGAAAGCAGATTATTGTTGGATTCATCAACGCCTCAGCAGTGAGACCGGACAGTGCGCCAAACCCCGCACCCACGCACCTTCAGGACAACGTAGAGTGGTTAGCCGTGTTCTGACGGCAAGCCATGCCGTTGGCACTGGCTCTATCTTTGTCCCGATTTTGTGTGGGGCGTCGAAGCTAGAACCTGGTTACCCATTGGTACCGTGGGACACAGTAGGGTTTCTCCGTCAACGAAAGTTTTCGGACCCTTGCGGCTCTTATCTCAGTGCCGTCGGCGGAGTGCCCGTAATTACTTACCAACGGCACCTGATAATCCTTTGCTTAGACTTTCGGGGGACATTCTGTCGGGCGTACAAAATAGTCACGGAACTTATTCCGACGATGTCCGCGATATTCTTACTGAGCGGGCTATGCGAGATGCTTTACACTAACCAACTCTTGCATCTGTTTATGCGTAACCGGCGCATGCGCAACAACTGTGACCACAACACCCACGTATGCCTGGCTAACAATCCCTAGGTGATTTGTAAATCGTTTCACTCGGTCTCCACAACTTGTTTGTGCATTGAACGACGTTCTATTTGTGGCCTCTAATGTCACGCATTACATTTACAATACGGCACCTCCCTTCTCAGCAAATTCTAACTGATTGAGTTCTGATAGACTAAAACTCGCCAGGGCATAATTCGGACACCTGGTGGGATTCGAAATAGCGCACCCTTTCAAGAGTTTATGGGCCTCGCATTTGCACTTGGTTCGAAAAATTTTCGGTGATTGGTGTCTATGCGGCGATTACTGTGGGCTGAGCAGAGCAACTGCCGCTGGCAAGTAACTGTTCAAGCACATGCAAGATTTAACTGCATCCCGTAAAACATAGTGACTCTGGCCCGAAGCCGTCCACACTCTGCAGGTGTTAGCGAGGGATCAAACGAATAATTTTTGGTCGGCATAAAGATTTATTGCAGCAGCTGAATTGAACATTACGCTTCTTCCTGAAGCACATGCCGCTCGTCAATCGGAGCATAAACGGTGCTATGTGAAAGGAGAAAATTAATGTATTACGCCGGGATCCAAAGACACTTTTAAATGACAATGTTGAAGAAGCTGACTGTGTTATGTGCGTGATGACCGTCGTGTTAATGACAGAAGGTCAATGACCATGCTTCCTGCCTTTATTTATTCCCATGTTGTTGGTAGTGAGTTTTCCTTTTCAAATACGGTTGCGAAACCCCGACGAAGTAAATATCGCAAAGTTTTACGAAAGTTCTACCAAGCGTATCTCCCAATTTTATATAAAAGCAGCAATTTCAGTTATTCTCACACCATATGATTCCGCATGATGTTTGGATAAACCAATACGGGTGAATCACTTCCGCACGTTTATTCACTCTGGCATAGAACAATGAGCAACATCAGAATGTTTATTGAAAAATTATGTGAGACTGAATAAATACCCTAATGATTTGCGCGGAGTTCGACAGTAACCATGCACAAGCTTCCTCAGTAAAACTTCGCAGGCAACCGCAAGTGCCAAGCATTATAATGTAGTAGAATTATATCAGGCTGCCCTTACGGATGTTCGGTGTACAAATGCGCGCTGTGTGCATTTCCAGCGATGTTTGCCAAACGGTTATATTTCTATGCTATATATAATAAGAAATTCTAGTTTCGCAGACCAGCGTTCCATAGCATCTTGGGCCGTTCACTATCACACCGTATTAAGAAGGCAAATCGACTTCCAAGTTGGTCACCTTAATGTGTGTTCTAGAGCCAGAGGGTTGGCTGTGGATGATGGACCGCCTGTCCGTGAAACGATGAATCACTCCGAGGTTTCTCTCCACTTTAAACAATGGTATAATAAGAGCATCCTTAAAATCTTATGGCACTATTTCGTGACCTCAGATGAGATGGACCGACTGGATCGTATAGGGCTCCAAGATTGTTCACCAATTTCCAACAACTTGGCTGGCAACCAACCGTTACCTGCAGACTGTCCGCTGAGCAGAGGTCCAGCAGCTCTCTGCACCTTTGGCAAATCCGAAACCGGAACTAGTGAAGGTTGAGCAGCTTTTTGTGGCATGGTGTTCGTGATTATCCAGGCAATGGTAGCAGGGTGATTTGATAAGCCGCCAAAGTTTTGCGCCTTACTATCATGACTTTCTTTGGCTGACTGCAAGAACAGCCGGTGTTCAAGTAAATCACTGTTTTAATAGGCTGGACGGATGGACCGAGAATCGTCCTGAGCAAAGTGTACAACTCCTGTTTTTATTTACAGTCGGCGTATTCCCGTATCATCCCGTCTTGCTTTTTCTCACCATTCGTCCTTGATTCCACAAACACTTTGGGCGCATTCACGGTGAACACCCTGGATTGTCGCCCTTTCGACTTCACAACCCGAGTCCGCTATGGGAGCAGCGAACACCGCCGTGCTCCCTTATATCAATATGTAGATAATCGTTTTGTTGTCGTTCAATCCGTCCGGGCGATTCTGATGCTCGATAAAGACTGCCCTGGTGGCTGTTGTCGAGGTCTATCGTTGAGCTGTTGTCACATGCTGTCGATGATGGTGGACACAAAACGTCTTTCCGACGAACATTAGCTGCACGTTGAAAAGTGGTCATAGTCTCGGAACTCTCGAAACGATGGATATCCCACTTCTGCCGTTGCCCAGAGGTTGTACATTGAACAGGCTTACGTACATGAATAAGCAATATTATCTTGACCAGCTTATGATCTGCACTACGTCCATCGCTGCTCATCACTGGCGGTTCAAGAATGTCAATTTATCGCACGATCTAGTTAAGCAACTGGTGACGACCGGCTTGTGAGGGAGTTTGCGTCGTGATGTCGCTGGCATCCCGCTGCAGTCGGGTGTTTGAGATGGGCAGCTCATGAGATGCAGACAACTGGAGCAGACGATCACCGTGAGGTCCAACGGCTCAGGGCCAGGCTACGGAGTGGTGCCAAACTTCAGTGTTTCAGTCACGCAGAACAAACGGTCGATCACTCTGCAGTGCCAGAAGGATTGTGGTGGATCTTTGTATCAACAGTGTAACAAATAATTTGATCACGAAGTTAAAGGGCTGTGGCATAATTATCCCAGTCAAATCGCAGACGCATGGACATGATTCAACGGCCGATGCACTGAGGTTCACTGGTTATCCAAGGTTGTTGTGGTCAAAAATCGCGGAACAGACAACATGTTCCTAGACACCCTCTGTCGGTAAGCCTACCAAGCAGACAGTGTACGCAGCACATATTCTCCAAAGCTCACTTCGATCCGCAACCTTTGCCTTCCATAAGGCCACGACATGAATACCATAGCGGCCCAGTTCAGCGGTGACCGGTTCAGTACGGCGTTCTGGCCGTCCAGTGCTGCAGTGATCCATCAGCGCATGCGTATTCCGTGTATCGGCGAGCAGCTTCCTGCATTCCAAATCGTGCCACGGGTTGAATCTAATGATGGTGAGACTTGTGCGAACGATTTCCTCTCTGGGATTCATGGTGCCGGGGTCACTGCGAGTGTTTTAGCTTGGCAGTAGCATATCTTCGTTCATCCTCCCCGGCGGAAACAGCATACAGGGCAACCCGGTTTATCCTGCGCAAATTCGGATACAGAATTTCATTTAAGTATGTTGCACTGGTATAGCCAATGTAGGTGTTATAATCTAGAACACATGTTAAACTGCGAGCTCTGACACGTAGTCAGCCCAGAGTAGAATGAGAACACGTGACGGTAATAGCGCGTAGCTTTATCGAACACAAGAGAATGAATCATATCAACGATTAGGCATAGATAAGACAAGCAGTCACCCAATCGATTGTGTGGGTAACACGATTGGATCGTTCGGGGCCAGGGTGAGAGAGAGCGGACACACACGCGTGCACGGGTAGACAGGTGACGTGCGGACAACGGCAGGCGCGGCTGCCACAGTAAGCTTAGGGTATTGGCAGAGCGAACAAACCTACGCGGGATGGTGATTGCCACCCTAAAGCAAAGCCTTTAACTCAAAAACATGTACCACAATGCAACGGTGACGTGCTCACACATACACACACACACGAACTCAACAGCGCCGACCACCACCAATGACTATATTGTAGTGAATAGGCACAAGATCGAGAGCCAACCATCGATAAGTTTAACACACCCTCATAAGATCAACGCTGTTACTGACAAGAACGAATATCCCGCCAAAACCAGAACACAACAGACAGGTGCCATCGACAATGAGCGTTACTGTATTCCATCCGGCTGACTTTTTGGCTTGCTTGACACGGCTCAATTGGAAGGGACGGAAGTACTCACCAACATAGTTCGCTGGATCAAAATAGCACACAGACCTGACCGCCACGTCAAGGTGGCAGAAGAGGTCAAGTAAGGTTGGCGACGTTCGAAACGCATTAGCCTGTCACAGTGACCGAAGCCAAAGGACGCCTGCGCTTAACCATCACCGTAAGTGGCTTGCGCTGCACCACTTGCAGGTTCCACTCACACACCACATATCCGGTGTAAACCCGAAGGAATAAGACCAGTAGGTGTGTGAGTGAGGCCTTTGTGTCCAGCCGGCCAATGCTGGTTAGCCAATTGAATGGCTAGCAGGAAAAGGAAACCCTTATCTCTCGGAAAATAAACAGAGAGAGACTACAATGACAAGATCTAAACTGAGAAGAAAGATATGTAAAATGTAATACAAGAAGCATTTCAGTATACGAATGTGGATTAGTGCATTCTAGA
>LOND01000172.1:206561-217723 GCA_014220965.1 Paragonimus kellicotti
CCATTCTTAAGGACCTCAGCCGACAGTCCATCTTCGCCCGCAGCCTTTCCGTTACGCAGCTGACCGATCGTTCTCTGCGATTCTAATAAATCAGGGGCGAGAGCGAGTGAAGGCTTGATCGGCCTGTTTGCGACAGGCTGTTCACGGTCACCCAATCGATGGTAGCAGGACGGTTCAGTAGGCTACCAAAGTGTTTGCGCCAGACCTTCATGATGTCCTCTGGCTGGGTGCACGAACAGCCGGTGTCCATGTCTACCAGTGCTTTAGTGGACTGGATCGATGGACCGAAGATCGCTTTGAGCGAATCGTAGAACTCCTTATGTTGTCGACGATCTGCGAAGCCCTGCATTCGCTCGCCCTGCTTCATCCACCAGTTGTCCTTGATTCCGCGGACACGCTCGGCCAGTTGACGGCGGATACTCCGGAACGTGGCCTTCTTCGCTTCATTGGCCGGGTCCACTGTGGAGGCAGCAAATGCGGCA
Source organism: Paragonimus kellicotti (assembly GCA_014220965.1). Taxonomy (NCBI): domain Eukaryota; kingdom Metazoa; phylum Platyhelminthes; class Trematoda; order Plagiorchiida; family Troglotrematidae; genus Paragonimus; species Paragonimus kellicotti. Next base: position 207,044 of record LOND01000172.1, read on the forward strand.
TTCTTCTCTCGTACCAATTCAGCGATAACCACGTTGTTGTCGTCGAACCAGTCCGGACGTTTCTGGCATTTGAGACCGATCGTCTCGGTGGCTGCCGTCGTGATCCGTTCCTTGATAAATTGCCACATACCCTCAGGGGTAGTGGATAAAGGCGCGTCGTGCAGACGAGCGGCAACTGCACGCTGGAAACAGTCTTTACCTCACAGTTCTCCAATCGTTTGACATCCAGCTTCTGCCGTTGTCCGGAAGACCTACAATAAACAGACAACATTTCAGTGAGCCGGTGCAGGTTAGTGCGTTCTAGAGAGGGTGAGGATGAAAAATGAATTTAAAAGTTGGATTACGAAAACAACAGTCCAACCATTGATCATAAAATAACCAATAAAGTTGAAGAAAAGAATGCGTGGAAGACCGCAAGACAAAGTTATTGAAAGAAAGCGGACTAGTTGTCAAACCGCCATGACTAGGTCGATGCAATCAAAATACAAGAAAAAGAGAGGATGACACTGGGTATTCGTCGTCTCTTGGCTGGCGGTAGACTACGAGCACGCTGGTAAACTAATAATCGGAGGCGGTCAGCGGATTCGCGGCGGCATCCGTTGCAACGCCATATTGTCATGTCACCAAGACCTATGGCACCGAGGATTCTGTTGCGTACCGCGTGCTTTCGTTCTCGGCCAAAAATTGACCACCCGTTGAACCTGCGAATGCCCTTACGAATCGTATTTATTGTGCTCACAATTCATAGTTATAGTTTGTATAAAACGTTTTTTTAACTTCGTCTGCACACTCGTTTGAAAGTGTCACTTTCACCTACTGGAATTGATCGTCAACAAGAAAAGAGGCGAGTTACCACGCCTCGTCTCTGTCTTCTTCATTTGTGCGGATTTTTGGTCTAATGAAGTAATTGTAAACTAACTGCACGGTGGAATATTTCGGCTCCGCGTGTAGGCTGACTTGCCGACGCTGAATGTTCGTTATCTCACGCGCAGCGCTGCGTGTGGAATTATCCATCAGTCGTCTTTCAAACCTGCAGAGAGCACGCTCTCTGGTGATTATTCCCTCTCGTGTGGTGGCCCGTTCAATTCAACAACCGTTGACCTGTCAGTGTGTCGTTTCTAGTTTACTGGTACTTCTTCCACTTTATCTGCGCGCACACCTTTTGCGCCCATCCGTTGCCGTTACAACTCCTCTATAGCTTTGCCATATGTGGGTCATTTTTAACATTTGATTGATTATTCCTCTAGATCGTTCTGTTTAACGCTCAATCATCCCAACATCTACAACCAATGTTACAACGCGGAAGATCTACCCAGTCAACACGTGGGATGCTCATATTATGGCTGACCGCCCCCTAAGTGTCCCAGTTGGGGGATTAATCAATTTTTCTTATACGCAGCGTACAATGAAGTTATCCAAGATGTGATATCCAAACAGTGTTTGTAACCGCCGGCGCAGCTAGCTATAAATTCGACAAACTTCGTAACATTTTTCATTTTTGTTTATATCGGCATTATGGGATGTCTCGCGGTAACTTGATTTTTTGACTGGACGAGGCAGCTCAGTTGTTGGTGATATGGCGTCCTGTTGCCGCCGTGACTTGCTTTAATGTAGCAGTGGTGCCGAAGAAGGTTTCACAAGGGAATACGATTAATTGGGTTTGTTTAACGAAGAAATACAAGCAGTGCGTATGCAATTTTTCATGTCCGGATGGTAACGTGAGGATAGTATCCGCTTTTGTGTAAACGTATTGTTAAGCTACTGTTCATGATTGAAGAAGTGGTAGTGGAGCCTGCTTAGAAAGAATACTGTATGATTGTTATGTTTCACTTTTGCTCTATCTCGATTATTTACGAAGATATGGAATTTCAAACACACCCATAAAACTTGTATTATTATGGCTCATGTATATCATTTCAAACTCATCCTTGCAACCTATGTTGTATCTCATTTATAGGTTACGTATTCAATGGCCAAGCAAAGCGTGTGAACGTGACGGTTCAACACACAAGCTTATCAGTACAGCGAAGGATGCAAATAACACGGGAGACAACACAGAAAAGACTGTTTCAAATGCCATTAACCCTGAAAATGATGATTTCTGATGTTACACTGTAAATCTTTCCTATATTCTATTACATTTAATTGAATACGACATTCCTTTTCATATGATCATTTCGTTGTAGCGGTGGAATGAGATACAGTGTCGTATGGCCATAGTATGCCCACCGGGGACACTCAGGGGTCACTCGGGTACTCTCATGGGACGGTCGTGGTAACTAGGCTAGGGGTCATATTTATTAGTTTTCATGCGCGGTAAACGTTCATAAAGCGTGAATAGGTAGTAGAAAAAAGAAAATATTTGCAATATTATATGGAAGCCCTGGCTGGGTTTTCCGCTGAGTGTCCCATGAGTGACCCGAAAGTGCACAGTTAGGACGCTCATAGGACACTCAGGGGACGGTCGTGTTGGCTAGGTACCGGCACAACATCCTGGTATCCCGCTTTTGACCACCAGGATTTCGCTTACCTGATCTCAGTTGTCCATACAGAAGCTGCTTCGGAATACGGTCATCGCCCATCCGACGGACGTGACCCAGCCAACGAAGCTGGCTGGGCTCCCATCTTGTTCATGCCGCTAGCCGCAGTACCTCATTTCTGGTAGCCATATCCAACCACCGAATACCCATGACGCGCTTCAGACGTTGCATAACGAGGCGGCTCAGGTAGCGCACGTTCCGATTATATACATATATATCAAAGGTCTATGAACGTCAGCTTTTTCTACCTGCGGATGATTTCGGGCGTCCTAAGTGTGCGCTTTTGGGTCACTCGTAAAACACTCAGCGGAACAATCAGCTCAGGACTCCATATACTACTGCAAAAAATTTCCCATTTTCCCACTGCTTGCTCATGCTCTATGGATTGTTTACCGCGCGTGAAGACTAATAAATATACACCCGTATCCTGGCTATCACGACCGTCTCGTGAGAATACCTGATTGTCCCGGGCGGACATACCACGGTCGTTATCAGTCACACAACATTGCATCTCATTGCAGCAGTGGAACGAGATCATCACGTGAAAAGGAAAGTTGTATAAATTAAGTGTGATAGAATATAGGAAAAACTAAAAGCAACATCAAAAATCCTTACTCGCAAGGTCACTGGCATTGAAGCAATGGCTTTTCTGTGTTTTTTATTGTGTTTTCTATGACTTCTGTGTCCACCACTGTACCTTATCCTTGACAGGCTCGTTTTGAACTGGGATACTGATGAAGCACAACGACAACTTAAGTAAAATGAACAATTAGTTACCGACTTGCTTTTCGATGAGGATATTTGCCAACGGTGTTGATGCCAAGGAGAATTTGTTACTAACCCTCCTTCCAGTTAATACTGTTCGCTAGCCAATCGGTCATGAGCGTTCCCAGGATACTTGCGGGTGCAAGTCCCAAGAGAACTCCCTCTGATAAGTTTCAAGTAGTTCGTCTGTATATAAGGAACACAATGATAACTTTCAGGGGTGTTGGTTAACGGAATGTCCTCCAGCTTCGCATTTAGCAGGTGAAGGTTTTCTACGGTAACTTTGGGAAATTTGCCGGGATAATACGTGGACTCTCCTGACAGGGGAGGAGATATACGACATCTCAGTGCACTTATGTCTAGGCGTAGCCCTTGGATTTCTCCATGAATTCCAACCAGGGAGTTGCATGTAGCATTTATAAAATCTGTATATAATTATAGCAAACAATCAACGATTTTACCCTTCAAACCCCCACCAGCATCACTGTTAACGTTCTGAGGCGACATGAAGTTGCTTGAACCCTTTGAGAAAGAGCACAATTTACTATACACGTAAGTGTTAAGTGTTAGTTACCTGAATGCGACTGAAGTGCATGTTTGTGCGGCGACTTTTGGGGGTGGACTTGTGCCGATAGAACATGTAACTTAGTAATCCAAAGGTGGTGATAGGGAGGAGCAGGTGACGATTATGTCATACATCTGTGTCTGCGGGCTGGGTTCCTCATCAGTGAAACCGGCTAACACTATGGGTCTCCTATAGATGATTATGATGCGGTACCTGCATACTCATTTTTTCGCCTTCCAGCGACTTCCGTGGACACGGTAGCATTTGATGATGGCAAATAGGAAGGCTCACGCGACAGGCTTTCACACATGCTAGGCAGCTGCCAGTCATCTTGGATGGTCATGTCAATGGAAGTAATATTACCTGTTGTTCAAGGTATTTTTACAGAATAAGGCTTGGGGGATGCTGGGACAGGCATCCCATCCAGAAGCAACCCGTCGTGCTGCTTTGATCCTATGTTTGGCCACAGAACGGTGGAGGGACTAGTAAACCAGGATCTGTGGATAACCCCGATATCACTGCTTGAATCTTCCACAACGTGATGCATCTTAAATACAAAGTTGTCAACCGTACGACGTATGATTGTCCATCATAATAAAAACAAGATTGGTTCGAACACTTATTGTATACAAAATAGGGTAAATAGTGAGGTTATCTTTCGACATAAAACGTATACATTTACACTGAGTGCATACAGTTGTCCTTCACGGGATAGACGACTGCAGGCGAAAAAACTGGAAAAGGCGCAGGTCAGCAGAGGGGACACATCCGCCGAAGCGTGCACTGTTTTGTGAGTAAAGACGCATCAGAATGCGATTCCACTGGATGAGTTCGATGATAGCGGGTCTGCCACCAATAATTACGCGATTATTTGGCGGCCCATCAATGAAAAATGTTCGTCGAATAATAACATCATTTGTCATCTATGACGACTTCAGCCGACACGCAGAGGATGTTTTCCTATATTTTGATCTCGCCGCCGTTATCACACAGAACTTTTTCTGCAAACCTCTGGAAGAGTTGTGGAGCAGGCAACACTGATGAGTGCAACAAGCGTCTCAACGTTGACAAGCAGGATTCAAAAAGGGAATGCTGAAAAGGCATCCATGAAACCACGGGACCTTACTTTATCACACAAATGAATTATGTTTTGCACATTAAAGACCAAATGACTCTCACCGTTGACAGCTGCCAACTGATCAACTGTCATAATAAGCATGCACTTTACAAGAGATAATGTTCCGACAGCCGGTTTTTGCAAATTACGTGCATGCATATGGAAAAGCACAGGAAATTTTCGTACTTCCTTTCGTCCAACACGTTCATCAGGATACCGGGTCCAATGTACAGAAAGAGTCACCGATATTCACTGGCCTTCCATCGGCCAACGTTTTCTACGGGCCTATACTTTCTTGGAAAGTCACAATTTTGAAAAATACGGTTCAACTTTAGGCGACCATTTATCTGTCTCACGGCAGCTTCAGGTAGTGTGACGGTTTGCATTATCGAACCGCAACGCCAGAGAGTGAACTCTTGCTTAATCACCCCAAGTCAGATAATGTGCATATAGTCCAACGGGAATGGTGTAATCATATCTATCCGCAGAACTCCGATGGATGACACACCAGTATGGTTCTGTGGCTGTAAGTCGAGGTGCGTTTTAGACGGACAGTCAATATCCGGATAAGCAACATGCCCATCAGAATACACATCACGGACAGTAAACATATTACACGAATAGTAGCCCGAGTTCTGCTTTACTTGCCCAACGAAGGCGCGTGTCGGCGTACCAGTGACCAGGCAGTCCAACTGCACACTGTACATCTTGTTTTCTTGGCAACAGAACCCACTTCATTCCAGTTCCGGCAGTTCTCAGATGATGTATCGGAAGAAATCGCAGATATCCTCCGGTTTTAACTCATCGCAGAATATTCCGATGATGAAAACGGGGGTCAGTGGCGTTGTCAAGTGACCCAAAATGGGCCACAGCTGCATACGGGAGCTTCTGAACGGGCTTATTCCATCAACGTGCAACTGAATGTTGACGGTGTCGCACTCCGGATGGTTAGGCAACACTCTTTGAAGAAAACTTTTCAGCCCAAAATGAACGTATTCACCACCACCTATAAATCGGCGAACAGATAGACGGAGAATATCTCTCAGTGTTCGCGAGCTCTGTAGCTCTGTAGCCCTTAAAAATGATGATGAAGTTCCCCGAACATTACGTTAGTAAAAACGGTGGATAAATCAGCACGAATAGCAATCCCCTCGGGCAACTTCTGTTACAGTGTGCTTACGAAAACTTTCTCCGCAGTCTGCAAACATATCTTAGTAGTTCATAATCAGTTTTATGTCCACGTGTAGGGAATAAGCTGCATCCAAGTCACCCCCCATATTGAGTCTCCATCCACCGGGAAATCGTTCACTATACACTCCAGCGGCTCTTCCACATCTTCAGCCGTACTGCATCAAAATCCGTTCGTGTAAAATCATCCAGCCTTTCACGTTAACATCTGGACATGACGAACCGTGCATAAATGTACTAATTTTCATCACTAGACGTGCCCAACTCATCACAATCCCTAAAAACTACCGGCAACGTTACTGTCATACTTAAACCAGTAAAAGAAAATGACGTTAAAGGGCAAAAAGCCGCGACGCTTAGACTTGTCAAAAATTAAAACTAGCAAGAAATATTTAATAATGTCGATATAAACAAAATGGGGTTCATCAAAAATTGTGAAACATGTAATTGCGAATGTGGATATAAACGCTTTTATCATATTATTGACCGGATAAAGCCATCGGTTGCCACGTATGAGACGAATTAGTTATGTCTTTCCTATGAGACTGTAATAGGACACTCAGGGGACGGTCGACCGTCCTATGGGCTAGCTGGGTGTAGTACCTGCACTCTTCCGGTGCACGGTGTTCTGCGCGCTGCTCAACTTGTCTCATCCGAACATAGCGCCTCACTGAAAATTGTCCGGGAAGGTTTAGGATAATTTAAATAAACCATGTCCGCAATTGGAGTCGCCCAACTCCAAAATGCCAACGTACAAAACTCCACCTGCCATACAAAGAGCCTCCTCACATTTCTCCTTTGCTAATCGCAAGTTCACCACACGTGTATGTCAATCTTGTAGGACTCTAACAGCTCTCGAATGATTCAACTTATATGGTGTTCTCTGTTGACCACTTCAAAAGATTGTCTGCAACCATACCGCTGCACAAGTGCTCCTCGGAAACTGTGGTCAGTACTTCCCTGAAATGTTGAATGACACAGTATGATTGTCCTGCAGCCGTGAACGCAAATCATGAATCACGTCGTGGGGGACATTTATCGGACCTTAAGATCCGAGCACATCCGCATCACGGATTATCACGCGTTACCAAACGGGTTAATTGTAGGTTTTCGTCGTCAGTTAAAAGCCTGTCTCAGTGCACAAGCTAATCCTTCAAGGTAGGAAACCCCAGCGTCTCGCCTGCGTCTTTAACACGGTACGACCATGGCAGATATACAGATTGTTTGGCTCACTACATACAAAGACTACGCCCTATGTAGTTTAGTGAGCAATCAACAATCGTGATTCTGCACACAAATATGTTCCTTTTGTACACATGTTTATGAGCGCACGGATAGCCTAAATCGACCACAGCAAATCCCACACACCCGTAACTATCTTGTGCTTACAAGAGACAGGAGGACTTGTCTTTAGCCGCAATGGCAAACGCGATGTAATTTTGGTTGGATGGCTGGAAGCTGTCTCTATAACAGAATTGTCGGACGCATCCGTTCCATCATCAAGAGACATTTTCTCGTATGTAATCTTCGATGTCAGCGTTTCGTCCCCGGAATCCCTTGTGGTCGTCGACATGTCCACACTCCTCATTCCCGACCTTTTTAACTTCAGACGCAACCGTCTCGAGAGAGAGTTCCGCTAACCCGTGTGCCTCGCAGAATATTTTAACGTACCTCATTTTTTTGCGATGACATTTGCATTATAGCACATGCGTTCTAATACTCATGGTCCTGGTCACCTACTAACTCGTGCTTTGGGGTTATTTTACGCACGGACCTTAAGATCCGAGCACATCCGCATCACGGATTATCACGCGTTACCAAACGGGTTAATTGTAGGTTTTCGTCGTCAGTTAAAAGCCTGTCTCAGTGCACAAGCTAATCCTTCAAGGTAGGAAACCCCAGCGTCTCGCCTGCGTCTTTAACACGGTACGACCATGGCAGATATACAGATTGTTTGGCTCACTACATACAAAGACTACGCCCTATGTAGTTTAGTGAGCAATCAACAATCGTGATTCTGCACACAAATATGTTCCTTTTGTACACATGTTTATGAGCGCACGGATAGCCTAAATCGACCACAGCAAATCCCACACACCCGTAACTATCTTGTGCTTACAAGAGACAGGAGGACTTGTCTTTAGCCGCAATGGCAAACGCGATGTAATTTTGGTTGGATGGCTGGAAGCTGTCTCTATAACAGAATTGTCGGACGCATCCGTTCCATCATCAAGAGACATTTTCTCGTATGTAATCTTCGATGTCAGCGTTTCGTCCCCGGAATCCCTTGTGGTCGTCGACATGTCCACACTCCTCATTCCCGACCTTTTTAACTTCAGACGCAACCGTCTCGAGAGAGAGTTCCGCTAACCCGTGTGCCTCGCAGAATATTTTAACGTACCTCATTTTTTTGCGATGACATTTGCATTATAGCACATGCGTTCTAATACTCATGGTCCTGGTCACCTACTAACTCGTGCTTTGGGGTTATTTTACGCACGGACATTTTGAAAAAACGTTTCATATTGTTCGACTTACTTACGTTTTTGTTGATCGAATGCATACATAGACTTAGAAACAAAGAAAAACATGGCATTCCTGGTTCATACTCATATTCATGCCTCTTCCAGTCATTTGATGCAATAACATGCCCGTGGACAAATTTTGTTGCACACGATCCTATTTAATTGCATCCCAAAATAATTCCTTCCTGACTCACTTGCATTTAGACAGGCTCTTAAAAAGGCGAAAGATGACGGCAGCAGTTAGTGTGGCATGTCCGCAAAGTTGTCAGTCGATCACCTGACACGATAACTCCTTCCCGCCTGCCGTGCAAGCATATCACTGTTCTCACTTTCCGACTACTTGAATACGACGTGTGGAGAGATAGATCTCAGTTACCTGCCGTATAACACAGGATACAGCTATTTTCTTTTCTCTCCGGAAGAGTTTCAGAATTGAGCAGACCGTTGCGATAGGGAAGGTATGAACGGAGGATTAAATAATTTGAACGAATTTTATCGGCGCAGCAACCGTTCCCGACCGATCAGTCTTTTCGAACTTTGATGTTCCCTGTCTCAGAGCACCAATGCATTTATTCTCTACGTATATCATCCTGTAACTTACATCAAGCGGGCACGGTTTCATTCCTCTCAAAGCTAACGAAGGTATGTGTCATTCTTACTGGCCTTTTGCGAGATAGCTATGCTGAAAGTGATATGCGGCATTTTTGACAGTCACACTCCATTCTACACTTTTGTTGATTTTGTTTTAGTCAGACTAATAATTTGGGACTTCCGTCCCGAAGTTAAGCACACAAATCGTTCTGTGCCTCGTCAGTTTGTTGTACTTTCTCTGCACACTATTATCCAGGGTCTATACGAATACGCGGGACCAATGCCCTGAGTATGTTTTCATTTCCGTACGAATTTCGGTAATGAGAACCAAATTGGGCATTAGTCCGTTGGACTGCGCCAACACTGGTTGATTTACATTGCATTGAAGGAAGCACGGCTGAAACCTCTAGTAATTTGTTTCCATTAGCTTTTGTTGTGTCGTATATATATATGTATAGAAAGAGAGAGAGGGAGGGAAAGATGCGAACACTAAAGTATGCTCGACACTAGTTTTATGAATTCTGTTGGGTTTTATTTTATACTGTTTGATGATGGTTGGCCTTTGAGGGTCACAGTATTTTCAGGGGATCGATGAGAGAAATCCAGGGTCAGACTAATCCGAATCGTAGACAAAAGAACCGTCGCGAGCGTGTGATCGACCCATTTGTTTATTAACGTGGAGACTATGTTAGAGTTACGACTGCTATTTGTACTTTTTCGGTTTGCGATCTTTCGTAGGTATCTTAAACATTTGTTGTACCCCGCGCACTCGAACGTACGACCTCGCTGCGTGCTCGCTTGTCGCTCTGTCCTTCTACCGTTTCGTTCATCGTTCGCTGTTACGTTGGCCTCGCGGGTCGACAATATACTCCTTGTCTACTCGTTGCGTTATTCTCAACCGATCGTCTTCGGTTCGCTCGACCCTACAAATTGGTGAGCCCGTTTTAGTCGTATAAAATAGTGAACATTCAGTTTCGGCTTTTTCCACCGCTTATATCACGTCTTGTGTGCATATAACGTGCAAGTAAATATATATATACATTTAAATTTTATCTCGTTCGCATTCACTTAATTGCAATGGACATTGAAAGAGATTAAGTCTGAATGTCTGCTTCCGTATCACTGATCACGTTAGCTGTTCCTGCTTTTGGAGATCTTGATCCAGAGCTGTGGTTCGCCGTGTTAGAAATAGAGTTTAGCAACCGGCGTATAACAAGTGATTCAGACAAGTTTTCACAGCTTATACCACTCCTTCCCCGAGATACGTTGAACCTGGTTAGTGATATCTTACTAGGCTCAGCAACTGATCGTTACTAGTCGGCGAAGCAAACGATTCTTAAAGAAAAGCAGCCGTCCGCCAAAATGCATCTGGAACAACTGTTCCAACGG
>LOND01000173.1:12033-23079 GCA_014220965.1 Paragonimus kellicotti
TCTAAACTATTGCCGTCGCTTCAATCCCTACTGCTCACAGCTTTTGAAACCCTCAACCAACTTGCCCCATGATTCTGAAAGGGGCGTTATTCTAAGTCCTGAGGCGCTACAAGCGCTTCAATGATGTAAAGAAAGCACTCAGCGACACAACGTTCCTCGCTCATTTTACTCCAGAGCCTGCTGCTCATCTTATCCTCCCAACCGATGCGTCTTCACTTGTTAGAAGGAAGGAACATCACCGTTTCAACAGACCATTAGCTTATAAACTGCGCCTTGAACGCTAGTCAAGACAAATATTCCCCTCGTGAAATTCGACATCTCGATTTTATAGCGCAATTCACAACGGATATCCGACACATCGACGGAAACTCCAATGTGGTTGCTGATGCGTTCTCAAGACTACATGCTAACGCGGTTTCTAGCGTGCAAGACATGTCTTGAGAAAATAGCTGAAACTCAAAGGTCAGATCCCGACTTTCCATCCATTTGCATCTCACCTTTTCAGTGTTTCCGTATCCCTTTGCCTTCTTCCGAGTCCACTGTGTGTGTGATACTTTCAATGGGCGTTGCACGTCCAATCCTATCCCTTTCTCTTCGTCCGACCCATTTTTCTCCATTTACATTCTTTGTCCCACCCTGGTGTTCGCGCCACACTCAACTAATTGCTGCCCGTTATGTCTGGCCCAACATGAACAAAGATGTGCGCTGGTGGACTAAATCATGTCTTCATTGCCAGAAGAGTGAAGTAAATGGCCACTCCATCACCTCCTCTGGAAATTTCCCCACTATAGACGCACGTTTTTATTACGTCCATGTTGATCTGGTTGGCCCATTATCCCCATCAAACGGCGAAACATTCCTGTTCACGCGCATCAACAGATTTACATGATGGCCTGTCGCCGTTCTCCTTGGTGATATTTCGTCCGAGACAGTCGCCAAAACGTTCCTCGAACACTGAATTGTCAGTTTTGCGTCCCATCTTTCGTTACTACAGACCGAGGTTCGCAATTTTAGTCAGCTCTTTTTCGCAACTTGGCTTGCCTGTCGGGTTGCGAACACACTTTTTTTTCTGCGTTCTTATTCGAGCTTCGAACAGTGTCTAGATCCACTATATTCCCCTGTTGCACTCCGTCATTCGTGCTGGAATCAATTCAACTAACTCAGTCGGTCTTGTCTACTTAGCCACTTCATACCAAGTCTCTGAAATTTATTGACCCGCACTTAAGTCTCCCGAGTCTGCCGTAAGCTAATCCTCTGCGAATAGGTGGGAACGGTCATCAAGGATCTGACATAATCTGCTAAAGCTGACTTAGGGGGTGGCGGTGGCTTGAATTTGATATGTGGCGGAAATATTTGACCTGAAATGGACGTAAGTTGGAAGATTACTATCACGTGCTTTGAGAACCCAACAGGACGTTCGGGCGCCAGGGAAATTAGCGGATAAATTGAGGGCCACCACAAGTGCTGTATGACGATATGCGGTTCAAGTGAGTTACACATATGTCGGTGCACTTGATTTTTTCCTTATAATCGAATCATTCATTTCTTGTCCTATGCCCTCTCTAACCAGTACTAACAGCAGTGAAATCTGACGGAAGTACCCTGCATGGGTCCAGAAAATGAAATCCAGTTAGTCGGTCTGAAAGTTGGCGATTGCGGCAATTGCAAGTGTCACATGGAACTTGGTGCTTAGAGTATACAATGTGACTGGTGTGTGAAGTATTTCCACCATCGGTGTAGCAAGCTCTCAAAGTGGGCTTATAAACTGTATGTAATTGACAAAGAGCTAATAGGGGTTTCTGGATCGCGCATAAGTAAACAACACGAGTGTACCTATGTTGTGAGCACTGGGGTGAACCAGGATATGATTTCTGGGAATAGCGGATCGCCTGTTCTGATTAGATAAGTAGGAGGCAGCACACGGAGGTGGAGGATAAAACGGATAACCCAAATAACAATAGGGGACGCTTCAGCGAGGTGAAAAGCTCGGATAGAGACCAGGGTAAAAAAGGAAAGAAGGCGGCTACAAAGGATAGTAATTGCCCAATTTTGAATGCCGAGTTAAAGGATAAAAATGCTCTCAGGGTTCAGGCATAGCTTGTATTTGTACCGTTCACTTCATCGATTCTGTTAAAAACGTTTTGATGAAGCTACAAAAGTTAATCATACGGGCATTTGGCATGATGGCAAGTAATTAATGTTCTAAACATGAAGTACAAACGGGGTGAACAGTATACCTTTAAGCGGCAGTGTGCTCACTTGGCGCTTACCTATCATTAACATCAGGCCACGTTGATGGCCTGTGGTCTGACAAGTGTGGAGCTCCCGGGATGGCATTCCGGGATCTTAAGTAGGGAAAGTGGACAGGCGGAAAATTGGAAAACATACAGACAACCATTAACGTAGTCTGCAGCCGGCAAAAACCGACCGACAGTCATCAGAATCATGAGTATCCATAATACGAAGATGGAATCGTTGTAGCTGAAATGATGAAAATGTTATAGTCGGAGAAATATGAAGCTTCAAAGTGAACCATTAACCGCCGGATAAGTGAGCGTTGAGCTGCATGCAAGTGACAAGCTCCATGCAAACACAGTCATGAGCAATAAACCGGATAGTACACAGGCTGTCGATGATAGAGTGGGACATATTACCCATGTTTACACTGTCCCATATAGACCGTCGACAGAAAAAACTACACGATGGTACTGGGTAAAATCGCTTTCAGGACCGAGATTTCGGTGATCGGTTTATACCTGAAATATTGACAACTGACAAGCTGAACGTATAATTCAGATATATAACTAACTCACAAACATGATTACACAGCTTTCATTGAAATTCATTTTGATGGGTGATGTGGAATGCAATGTGAATGCAGTAAGGTCCGGGTTACAAATTTCAATCACAATGCCGACAAAACCGGCAGACGACGCCAAGGAGCGTTTGTGCCACATAGAAGTATGTGTTCCACCATGATAATTCCGATGGAAGCATTGTTCAGAACGCAACATCGATTATGAAGACCAACATTCCCTGCGGGAATGTAAGCTATTTTTAGGTATGGTCAATTTTCTGCACGACAACACAACTGTTGTGCTCGATTAAACCTATATATTTGCTACAAAATGTGCATTTAATTATTTCGCGAAAATTTGGAAAATGGCCGTTTCCAACTGGTTTCGACCTTGAAACACAGTAAGGACGAACTACACAATTGCCAAGCTTTGCTGGGTCTTGACATTCCAGCGTCGTATGGACCAAGTTGCACGTGATAAAAATGTTATCTTCTTTTATGGTTTTGGTTGCCAATCATTGCCCCAAAAACATGGAAGACATCTTCGTATTGTTCTGGAGCGCTTGAATGATTATGGGATTTCCATTAGTTTAGTAAAGTGCGTTTCCGGCGTCTCGTCCCTTGAAATTCTTCGACAGTTTATAGACGTAAGTGGCCTCACCCTTAGACACCAAATTTAAAGCGTTACAGGAATATCCCATTACGGATTCCATCGAAAAGCTTCAACGTTTCATTTGAAATTTCTAACTATTGCCGTCGCTTCAATCCCTACTGCTCACAGCTTTTGAAACCCTCAACCAACTTGCCCCATGATTCTGAAAGGGGCGTTATTCTAAGTCCTGAGGCGGTACAAGCGCTTCAATGATGTAAAGAAAGCACTCAGCGACACAACGTTCCTCGCTCATTTTACTCCAGAGCCTGCTGCTCATCATCTTATCCTCCCAACCGATGCGTCTTCACTTGTTAGAAGGAAAGGAACATCACCGTTTCAACAGACCATTAGCTTATAAACTGCGCCTTGAAGGCTAGTCAAGACAAATATTCCCCTCGTGAAATTCGACATCTCGATTTTATAGCGCAATTCACAACGGATATCCGACACATCGACGGAAACTCCAATGTGGTTGCTGATGCGTTCTCAAGACTACATGCTAACGCGGTTTCTAGCCTGCAAGACATGTCTCGAGAAAATAGCTGAAACTCAAAGGTCAGATCCCGACTTTCCATCCATTTGCATCTCACCTTTCCAGTGTTCCCGTATCCCCTTGCCTTCTTCCGAGTCCACTATTGTGTGCGATACTTCAATGGGCACTCCACGTCCAATCCTACCCATTTCTCTTCGCCGACCCATTTTTCTCCATTTACATTCTTTGTCCCACCCTGGTGTTCGCGCCACACTCAAACTAATTGCTGCCCGTTATGTCTGGCCCAACATGAACAAAGATGTGCGCTGGTGGACTAAGTCGTGTCTTCATTGCCGAAAGAGTGAAGTAAATGGCCACTCCATCACCTCCTCCTGGAAATTTCCCCACTACAGACGCACGTTTTTCTCACGTCCATGTTGACCTGGTTGGCCCATTACCCCCATCAAACGGCAAAACATTCCTGTTCACGTGCATCGACAGATTTACACGATGGCCTGTCGCCGTTCCCCTTAGTGATATTTCGTCCGAGACAGTCGCCAAAACGTTCCTCGAACACTGAATTGTCAGTTTTGCGTCCCATCTTTCGTTACTACAGACCGAGGTTCGCAATTTTAGTCAGCTCTTTTTCGCAACTTGGCTTGCCTGTCGGGTTGCGAACACATCAGGCGACTGCATACCATCCTGGTGATAGTGAGATGGTTGAACGATTTCACCGACACTTGAAAGCATCGCTCATGGCGCAGTCGACACAGAGTTGGACAGAGCGCTTACCCCTCATTTTGCTGAGCATCAGATCCGTCCTCAAGGAAGATATACAGTGTTCTACGGCTGATTAGCCTACCGAATGAAACATTGTTTTTCCGGGTGATCTTTTAAATCAAGACACACAAGCTGCAATAGATCTGACGAGTTACGCATGCCGTCTCAAATTACATATGGAGGCACTCCGTGCCTTTCCGACCCGACAACATTCGTGGTCTCAACAACTCAGCAAAGATTTGATGATTTGCACTCACGTTTTCGCTCATTCTGACACAATTCGCCGCTGACTTCGACCAAATTATGATGGTCTTTTTGACGTAATCGCAAGAACGAACACAGTTTTCATTATGGAACGTTTGGGAAGGCACGTTACTGTGGGTACTGACCGTCTCAAACCTGCGCGCGTTGACACGTATCGGGAAATTTCCCGCAAACCACTTACTCCCGTTGTTGGGCCACAGAACCCTTAAACATCCATCTCTTCCATTCCCCACACATTCGACTCTCCACCCACAATGGACAGTAATGACAAGAGAGCACTTTCCATTTGTCCGCCTACCGAAGAAAGACTAATACAACTTCATCGCCCTTTCCTCATCCGTCTCTTCACTCCGTCCAAACACGCGTTCCGGCTGGCATCTTACTTTACCAGCGCGTTTTTGTGTGATGAAAACTTTCGTGTCCCTCATTCTTACTTATCAGACGATTATCAAGCATTTATCCTTCACAAACGTTCTGGGAGGGGAGTATTGTAGAGTTTTCCCTATTTTTGTTTACGAACGATGCTTCACTTTTGTACAACTCCTTGTATCACCCTTGCTTGATGTTCAAATTGATAAAAGTGACCTTGCAATACAATTCGAAATTTGTGCATATCGACCCGCTCTTCTCCGCGTTGCGCAATCGCTTGACGATACTACACGTATCTGTCACCCAATTGTAGAATAGGTGGCATGTTCTGTTGTTAGTAGTGTAACAGTATGACCTGCGTTAAGAAAAGGAGTTGAGTATGCGAAATATTCAACGGTCACGCTGTTCCATGGCAGACGACGGAACAACGTTGTCGATCATGTGCCTTCATGGAAGACCCTCTTTTATTCGACAAAAGGACGAGCGACTTCTCATTGTTATTAGAAGGCCGTCAAGCTTGTCACAACGACTGTTTATGGCGGAGGACTTTGATGCTGCCGTGATTGTTTGTGATTTGATGCACGTTGCCAGTATTACGTTTGATGAGGCATTGTTAAACTTCCTAACTGGTAATGCATTACTTCAACACGTCAGGGAGATAACAAGGGAGAGGGATGTTAAAACTGCTATAGTTTCAGACCGTGTTATGAAAAGAAACCCAGTGACATTTTGGACTTGAAGGTCGGAACACCCTTGGGCAAGAGTGACCATGAGGGTCATACGTCTGCAGTTTAGTTGTGTCTACGCCACTGTCACGGTACCGACGGTGTCAGCAAAGCATGGACCACAGGTAAAGATAATCTTATGCAACTAACTGACACGCATGCACCATTAAGACGTAGTCGACATAAACGTTAGTCTCTGTGACGGAAGGATAGAGCCGAAAAGGCGCAGATATGCAAGAGGGAGGTTTGGGATGTTTACAAACAACCTGCGAGGTACATCAGATCTTATCAGTAAAAGGCGGCTGAAAACAGGTACTTGAATTAAAAAATTAGTCCAGTAGAGAATCATCACAAGAACCCCAAGGCCCACTTTAGCTCTGCATGGACCGAAGGGGCAATTAAGATAGAATTGAGTACCATCGTTGATATTAAGGGCAATGTCAACGAATTACCGCGGCAAAAAGCAGGGGTTTTCCGCCAGTTTTTAGGGCGGTGCGCAGTCCGAACTCTGGAACTACCGAAATCGCATTCATCACATGTGTTGATTTTGTTAAGGTCTGTTGCATTGCTTTGAAGATTGTTGTGCTTTGTTTGATCAGTGTTTGGAGGTGGCCCTGTCTTATTAGTTTCCTTGAAGATCAACTGCGTTAATCACCAGTATTCTAACATCAGCTACTGCAACTGTTCGTCTCACTCTTATTCGATCCGAGCAAGGTAAATTTGTAAATGTCAAAATGAGCGATTCTCCATCTATATTTTACTTGAGTAGCCTATAATTCTTATCATTTCTCGATGCGCGAACAGTCATTTTGCTCCGACCCAACCAATGACCATTTGTTTGAGTGAGCTCAATTCCGTTTTATCGTCCCCATTACTGAGCGGTGCCTAGTTGTCGAGTTTGTTGTGCAGGCATATTTTTTGTCCGATTTCTGGGGAGTTTCAACATTCGAGATGGAAAAGGTAATTTTAATGTACATTGATTCAATTAGTACCACAGTAAATCCAGTTTTTACGAACGCTTTTCTTAATAACCGTTTCGAAGACACATTATCTTTCTTCCGGAGGATATTTGAGAAAGGTTTTACTGGATCTCCAGAATGCGCGTTACTCAACGTGAACTTGAATCGTGAGTGAACGATCCAATAACAATGATTACAATGAGACGCATGACCGAGTAAATTGAAACAACGGGGAAGGTAATAAGGATATATTGGATAGGCCAGACGTGATTAAGACGATGGGGTCGGACTATATCCACTTAAGGATACTAAGAACTCTCAGTGATGTGTTGCAGAAGCCTCTCACTCTGTTGTTTGATCTTACCTCCCAAAAGGTCATCATCCCGGATGACTGAGGGGTGGAAAGAGTTGTACCCATCCATATGGGGGTAAGAAACACGAGGTGGGAAATTACCGATCAGCAAGTCTCATATCAGTTATTCTGAAACTGCTGAAAAGAATTGTTGTGGATGAGTGTGAGACACTCCACTATAAATAGGCTGCTCTCTGCAGACCAGCCTGTGTTCGGAAAGCGCAGCTATTTCACCGGCCTGGTTTACTTGATCGATGAGGCCACGGAGTGGTCGGACTGTGGGAGAAAGTTGACGTTTGCTATATGGACTTCGGAAAGGCATTCGATTCAGTGAACCACCGACTGTTACCGTTTAAATTACGGGTCTTCCGTCTCCCTTAAAAGCCGCTGAGATTGGTATGAGAGTTCTTGAAAAATCGCAACTCTTCATATAGAGGTAGCCGAAAAAGGGTTTACAGAACGTTCGATGGATAGCGGGATACCTCAAGGGTAAGTGCATAGACAACTACCTTTCCGATTTTCATCAATGATCTCACTAGCACCTGAAGTGTCCCTAATACATCTTTGCTAGTGACACGAAGATTGCAGGAACTCTTGATAGCACGTGCATGCAGCAGGAACTGAAGACCGTAGAGAGATGTTCGAGTGAGCAGCAGTTACCGTTGATTATGGACAAGTGTAGAGAGCTGCTTGCTACGGAGCAGCAGGGGATGACCAAGAATTCAGGTTTTGGAGGGCAGACATGGAGAACAGACGATAATAGAGACAATCGTGAACTTGAGAGTGCTCATAGAAGGAAAATTCAGTCTCCACAGTGTGTAGATGCTGCCCGGAAAGAAAACAGAGCGCTGTTAACGCTGAGGAAAACCTTCCCGTCAAGGAGAACGGAGGTGTTGTTGCTCATTTAAAAACGTACGCCAGATCACATTTAGAATACTGCGGGTAGGCCTGAAGCCCATATGTTGTGAATAACAGGAAGGTATTCGAGAAAGTTCAGGCGTTCTACGAGGCTGCTGGAAGAAATGTGGGGTAACTCAGATGAGGACAGACCGAGGAAACTTGATCTGTTTTCTCTTGCACGGAGAAGGTTTATGGGGGACCTGATAGAAACCTTCAAGACTCTTGAGGAAACAACCGGAGTTTAGGCGAAATCTCTGTAAAATCTCTGTAAAATCTACTTTCGAGGTCACAGTCTTCAGTTGGAGAAGAGAGCTGCTACACCGATTAGAGTCGACTCCTTCGTATGTGGAGTTACCAACCGTTGAAACATTCTCCCACAATATGTAATATCCTCCGACAGTATAGCGGAGTTCAAAAGAACGCCTGATAAGTGTTGGCCAACCTTCTCCCCAGATCTGTTGTGAGAGGCTCGTTTGAGTGAGTTTCTCCGGTACTGTCCTCCTCATAGGTTTAGGTTAATCAACTTGTCCTTATTTGCTGTCATTGGTATATCTTCTTTTACTTTATTCATCCTTCTCATTTACAAGATAATCTCAATATCTGAAACTACGGGTCTTAGAAATCAAATCTCTTGTTTCACGACGTTTCAACGGGAGAATAAACTTGTGTGTATCGGTGGTGGCTGTAAACCTGTTGTGTTCTGATGGTGCTGATAGCTTCAGCTCCTCAGTCCTTTGTTTGGTAGCCCTCATGATTACTCATGGAACTGATGAACGTTTCATCCTATCTTAACGGCACTGGCCATCCTCAGTTCATTGGTGCAGAAAACTGGATAATTTCTTATACAAAGCCGTTCATCCTGGAAAGTGAACTGAACTAAGCGATAAGACAGAGTGCACAGTCCGTGAGATACAAATAAGTCGTTCGCTTTCTGACTTGCGCTGTGCAACGCATGGAAGTTCTAGCCCACGGAATCACAGTCAAGATGACTTGACCCCAGATAGCTTCTCACGCGGCTACAATCAGCCCGATGATAATTTCGAATTGTGGACCATCTTGCTGGTTATTTTAACCAGTAACACGTAAGATCAAAGACGGGCAGACGGAGAGCACTCCGTCCAAGTGGCAGCGTGATCATCATTCTCTCTGACAGGTGAGTCTCATCAGTGGTGTGGAGGTCAAGCGGAGAGGGAACTTGACCAGAACGACGCTGCGTCGGGGCGCTGAAATGCTGTGTCGGTACTCCCCATCCGGTCGGATGGCCAACCGTCTGTGGAACTGCATGAATCTGAAGGAGTAGCTCTCAGAGGTGGTACAGACCACCACTCTCGAGTACATCGTATTGAAAAAAATTATTTCATTCCTAAGCCATATAACCTTATGAGTTTGCTGGGGTCACCTCCTGCATCCAGAGAGGCTCACGAATCTGCGTTCTCCTCGGATGGATCGGGATCATTTCTCACTAAGCCTCATTCTAATCTAAAATCTCACCCAAATTTTCGTGGGAGCATAACCGCAAACCACCCTCCCATAATTCATAAGACGAAGCCGATTCGAAAGTCATCCACCCTGGATCAACAAAAACGGACGAAGCGTCCCATAGGGACGCTCTCATACGCTCAGGCTGTGATCAAACTTCCGCTGCCCTTTGAGAAGACTCGCAGAACCGTGACGGCGTCTGCGCACTCCCCACTGCTACTAGGACTGCTTTACTAAGTTCTTTCTCACGATCTTCTTTCCTTCTTTATATTCAGACGAATGAGGATGTAGCGCCCGACTACGTGTCTAAGCTTTTCAAAACACCAACGAGAGATCACAGGGTCCACGACGCTAGCCTCCATTTTCTAGTACTACCAGGGACTTTAGTTCCCGCAGACTTCAGTGATGATGGATTGCCTGCTCCTGGGTACTCAGTTCACTCGACAGAATACTGCCGTGGACACGTCGGAGGGTTGTGCTGACTTCCTTAACCAGATGCTTCCGGTGCCGACTGCCACGGGAAATTTAACCTTCACACATAAATGTAACGCGCTCTGACTGAAACTTCACCTTTGTTTTCGTGATACGCTTCTTACCGGTGTAATTTACTTTCGGCCGTCGTGGAGCGTAACCGACGACGAGTCCAGTTTCGCCGACCTGATCCGTCTCTCGTCTACACAGTGCTTTATCCGTATGTTTATTATGGATAAATTCAACGTAACCAACCTCCACTGTATAAACGTAACTCGTTAAGACCTTGACTATGGACATCCAAAATATTTGACAAAGTTTACCCTTGGGAAAGATTTGATACAGCATGTCGAACTGCCAACAAGGCACAGAGTTTGCATGACCTGGTTATCACGATTGAAGTTAATCTGGCAGATATAGTGGTCATCAAACCACCGCTGGGGTGTCGTGACAACATAATATTAGCTTTTGATTTTAACTGTTACTGGCTCTAAAATGTTGTAACAAAGATTTCGTTCTGAAATCTACGTGAAGCAAATTTCAACGCACTAAGGACACACTTAAGTACAACCAATCTTGTATCTTACTCAGTGGACTTAAACTACTTTTCCCCTGAACCTCCGTTCACGAAGTTGATGAGAAGTTTTTTCCTTGCAAACCATGGAAGTCCACCTTTCGTGCACTGATTATGCAAAACGTGCACCGCTTCCTCAACCTACGTTCTCACCCACTCTTTAAACAGAAGCTAACGGACAAAACTGGAACTGGAGACCTTCCGTTCTGCATGAAACAGGTGCAGGTGTAAAGTCCGTCAACACACAACCGG
>LOND01000173.1:32986-44744 GCA_014220965.1 Paragonimus kellicotti
CGTACAAACTTTTACCCCGCTGCCTGCGTATTGCATGTTATCGCGCTTTGTTTTGCGTGCATGTCGGCCCATAAGCACCAGTGGTGCCTTAGTCACTTTCATCTGGTTCGCACTCTCAGTGGATTGATTATAACGTACTCTAGGTTGCTGTCGTTTGGCGCTGCCCTAGGTCTTTTGTAACTTCAGTATAGTATGCGTTGGGTCACCGAATTATTCGTATTTTTATTTCGCATGTGGCGCCAACTGTACACATCTCAAATCCGTTAATTTATTGTATGTACACAATAAAACCGGTGAGCCAGTACACTTCACAATTTCTGGCAGGCGTATTTGGAAAATCTGGCGAACGTTAATACTAACTTTATTATCAACTCATTTAATTTCATTTACTGTTACTGTCGGTAAAATGCAACAATGAATTTTTACTCGCCAAGCGCTTCCGTCAGCGCAGTTTCCGTTCCCCTCGCGATGTTCGAAGAGAACAACCTTCGGAGCTGGTCCACACAGCTGGTGGCCATTTTTATGTTGCGTATTATAGCAATGAAACTAACGATTTCCACCACGTATCTTCTGTTTTCCCACCTCAAGTCGTTGACAAGATGTGCGACGTTTTGTGGCAACCCGGCCTGTTTAGGCCGCACGGGGCGATAGTCAAGCGAGTCGGTTCGCCTGGTCCTCGGCACGTCATTCAGCCGTTCAGCACTGCCGAGTTTGGCGCCCAGATGCCTGCATAGTCTGTGTGCCGCATGCAAAGACTAGCGGGTTTAACACAGCTTGAGAATGTTCAAAAATAAATTTACTACCAACCCCCAAGTTAGTTGACAACGCCGACCGCTCCTGAGAGACATACAGGGAAACGGAGCTCCCAAGTATCCGCGGCATCACTCGAGGAGCTAGCAGTTCTGACTGGCCATATGAACGAAATACTACCTCAAATCTAGGCACGCAGCACGCAGTGACCGCTCTCGCGTGCTCCGTCTCGTAGTTTCTGTCGCATCCCCTGGTTCTTCTTCGAAGGGAATCAGGAGGTCTAGCCGGCTAGCACGTTGATGGCCATCGTAGTCACCACTTCTTCAATTGAGACTAAAGAACAGGAGTTCGTTATCACATCGATGCTGGTGCAGAAACCGGCGTCCTCCATCCCAGTCTCATGAGCGATCCACCTCGGCACAGTCAGCCTCATTTACAGCTAATGGCACGTCGTTAATTGCTTATGACCAGCGCTAACGAACATTGAACGTGAACTTCCGCCGCAACTATCGATGGAATATTATCGTGGCAGACGTCCAAATGCTAACCAATGGAAAGAATTTTACTCGGGCATCTTGACACAGGACATCGTCCGCTTGTTTACCATAAGACAAAGCTTTCGGTTATCAGGACTTTGATCGGTGCATCTCCAGTCAGCCCTATGTACCACCCCGTCGTCACAAATAATTATGTCACACTCATCGGCAGCTAACTTCACTGCCTCTGGCACTACAATTCCACCAATTTCCCACTAGTGTTCGCCAAACTCCGTCCCTTGACGCCGAATTAGCCAGCGCCGAACTATACCACTTGCCTCAGCTTACTGTCATCTACCCATCAAACAGCCAACAGGCCCCACTGCTCCGCTTACTTCCGAAAAGTTCATGAGACCGGCGCCCCTGTGAAGATCGCCATGCGCTCAGTAACGCCACAGCACCCGATAGGTACCACACTCAGCATAGTCAAGATATCACGGCTAGCTTAAAAGGTGCCCATGGATTCTCAAAGCTTGATCTAATTTGCGCTCACCGTCAGATTCTGATGGCCGCGGAAGACATTCTGAAGACAGTAATGAGCGCACCATTCGGCTCGTTCAAAGTTCTGCGCAAGCCTCCTGGCATCAGAAACGCTGCTCGAGTGTTTCAACCATTTACTGACGACGTCAAAATGGGTTCAGGCTTCGTCAGTCCCTATATCGAGGAACTTTCAGCGCCAGGCTTCTCGGAGGAAAAACACCACAACCGTCTGCGGTTGCTCTTCGAACGATTACAGCTCGTAGTGTTACTGTTAACGCGGAAAAAATGCGTTTTTGGCCAGCCAGCAGTTCAGTTTTTGGGGTACCAGTCCGAGCAACAGGGCAGTCGGTCAGTGACCGGCAGGGTGCAGACGGTCGACGTCTCACGGCGCTAACCGCTGTCCACCGTTTTAATGGCACGGTCAACAGTTACCACTGATTCATCACGCAATACGCACAGCCGATGCAGCTCTTGACTGAATTACTTCGCGACAGTTTTGAGGGCAATCTCGAGCTGCCAGAGAGAGCTATTGACTATCTGGATAGTGCCAAACACACGTTAAGGTCTGAAGTGGTGGTGTTTTACTCCGACGCCGGCAACGCTGTCAGAAAAGCGGTGGGTAAGCCTGAAATAACCGTTTGTTGATGGGTGCCCGACACCATTCTCATTTTGATCCGGACTATTACTGCTTACGGAAACTAAGTATAACACGTTTGGTCGTGAGCCACTAGGTGTTTATTCAGCCGTTAGTCACTTTTGACAGTTCTCGGAGGTCACCAGTTTGTGACTGAGGCCGATCACAAGTCTCAGTCAACTCAATCGACACTCGGCCCACAAGGTGCGCCATCTGGATTTCATCCCACAGCTTTCGACGAATACACGACGTGCCTCTGGCAAAGAAAAAGTTTTGGTTACTTCTCCTTCATTTGTATCAACACTTGTTGGTCACGATACCGCTGATTTGGTAACTAGGGAAAGTGATTTCCGCGCGACTTGACAGCAGTCATCATCGTCCCTCGGGGATCTACCGTCACTGATCGCATCCGAGAGGATCTTGTGCAGCGATTACGCCAGAGCCCCTCGTCCAGCTGTGCTGTCAGACTTTCGATTTTGCGCGTTCGACACGCTACATTGTGCCGCCCACCCTGACATTTGGGCCAAGGCCAAACTTGTTTGGGATAGATACGCATGACACGGTATGCAAAAGAACCTCATTGTTTGAACGCGATCTTGTTCGGTCTGTCGGCGAGTTAAGGTCTACAGTCGAGTGTCGGCTGCGATTGGTCAACATCCTTCGAATACCGTATGCTCACGCATTCTCTCATCGATGCCGTAGGTCCTCAGGCACTTTCCAATAACATGGTCTATATCTTTACGATGGTGGATGGCTTCACGCAATGACCGAAACTGTCCCCCCACCCGACATCTGCCCAGGGACCTCAATGCAAACATTCGTTGAGCACTACATGGCATATCACAGTTGTCCAACTGGGCGACAGCCGAGCGCGGCCCCGAACCCAAAATCGGTTGCTTCGGGTAGATGTTAAAGACGTTTGGATACAACCGCACATGGAAAACGGTGTACCACTCGGCTGCGAACCTGACGGTCGAACGTTTACGTTCGCTTTCTGACTTGCGCTGTGCAACGCATGGAAGTTCTAGCCCACGGAATCACAGTCAAGATGACTTGACCCCAGATAGCTTCTCACGCGGCTACAATCAGCCCGATGATAATTTCGAATTGTGGACCATCTTGCTGGTTATTTTAACCAGTAACACGTAAGATCAAAGACGGGCAGACGGAGAGCACTCCGTCCAAGTGGCAGCGTGATCATCATTCTCTCTGACAGGTGAGTCTCATCAGTGGTGTGGAGGTCAAGCGGAGAGGGAACTTGACCAGAACGACGCTGCGTCGGGGCGCTGAAATGCTGTGTCGGTACTCCCCATCCGGTCGGATGGCCAACCGTCTGTGGAACTGCATGAATCTGAAGGAGTAGCTCTCAGAGGTGGTACAGACCACCACTCTCGAGTACATCGTATTGAAAAAAATTATTTCATTCCTAAGCCATATAACCTTATGAGTTTGCTGGGGTCACCTCCTGCATCCAGAGAAGGTTCACGAATCTGCATTCTCCTCGGATGGATCGGGATCATTTCTCACTAAGCCTCATTCTAATCTAAAATCTCACCCAAATTTTCGTGGGAGCATAACCGCAAACCACCCTCCCATAATTCATAAGACGAAGCCGATTCGAAAGTCATCCACCCTGGATCAACAAAAACGGACGAAGCGTCCCATAGGGACGCTCTCATACGCTCAGGCTGTGATCAAACTTCCGCTGCCCTTTGAGAAGACTCGCAGAACCGTGACGGCGTCTGCGCACTCCCCACTGCTACTAGGACTGCTTTACTAAGTTCTTTCTCACGATCTTCTTTCCTTCTTTATATTCAGACGAATGAGGATGTAGCGCCCGACTACGTGTCTAAGCTTTTCAAAACACCAACGAGAGATCACAGGGTCCACGACGCTAGCCTCCATTTTCTAGTACTACCAGGGACTTTAGTTCCCGCAGACTTCAGTGATGATGGATTGCCTGCTCCTGGGTACTCAGTTCACTCGACAGAATACTGCCGTGGACACGTCGGAGGGTTGTGCTGACTTCCTTAACCAGATGCTTCCGGTGCCGACTGCCACGGGAAATTTAACCTTCACACATAAATGTAACGCGCTCTGACTGAAACTTCACCTTTGTTTTCGTGATACGCTTCTTACCGGTGTAATTTACTTTCGGCCGTCGTGGAGCGTAACCGACGACGAGTCCAGTTTCGCCGACCTGATCCGTCTCTCGTCTACACAGTGCTTTATCCGTATGTTTATTATGGATAAATTCAACGTAACCAACCTCCACTGTATAAACGTAACTCGTTAAGACCTTGACTATGGACATCCAAAATATTTGACAAAGTTTACCCTTGGGAAAGATTTGATACAGCATGTCGAACTGCCAACAAGGCACAGAGTTTGCATGACCTGGTTATCACGATTGAAGTTAATCTGGTAGATAGAGTGGTCATCAAACCACCGCTGGGGCACAGTGACCACATGCTACTAGCTTTTGATTTTATCTGTTACTGGCTCCAAAATGCCGTAACAAAGATTTCGTTCTGAAATCTACGTGAAGCAAATTTCAACGCACTAAGGACACACTTAAGTACAACCAATCTTGTATCTTACTCAGTGGACTTAAACTACTTTTCCCCTGAACCTCCGTTCACGAAGTTGATGAGAAGTTTTTTCCTTGCAAACCATGGAAGTCCACCTTTCGTGCACTGATTATGCAAAACGTGCACCGCTTCCTCAACCTACGTTCTCACCCACTCTTTAAACAGAAGCTAACGGACAAAACTGGAACTGGAGACCTTCCGTTCTGCATGAAACAGGTGCAGGTGTAAAGTCCGTCAACACACAACCGGTATAGCCATAACTCCTGCTGGTAGCCCGAGAGAATGTGAGTTTTCTCTTCACGTACGTGCGCCACCAGAGAAAAATCACGCATCTAGCGCATTCTGTGAAGATTCCCGACAGCGAAAGCACCATTGAACCCCAGGTGGTTGCCGAGGTGTCCAAGGAATACTATTCAGCAGCTTACACTGTGGTTCCACCTAACCGGCATCCGGGTCGCTCGCGAATAAACTTCCCACTTCTACCCCTGACAGCTGACTTCTCTGCACTTTATGTTCAGAGTATCTTTTTTGCGATCAACACCATTAGTGCAAGTCATCGGCCCATCATCCACACCAGCATCCAATACGAGATAACGGAGCATATAATAAAGCGTGCCATCCTTAATCATTTCTCCTCGCGTGAAATTTTCGCCTCTGATCAGCATGGCTTCCCTCCCGATTGGTCATGCATAAACACTATGGTAATCTTCATGGATGGCCTCATAATGGCAAAACACAATAGATGCATCTCCGATGTTATCTTCTTTGACTTTGCTAAAGCCTTCGACCACATCCCGCACAGTCCTCTTGCATATAAACTGGGTATAATCGCAGCTAACGGGAGATTATGCATTACATCGCGTATTTCATCGATAACAGAGCTTGTAGAGTAAAAACCACGTCGGTTTTCTTTTCCCTCTCCGGTCTCCGCCCGAGTTTCTCAAGGATCTGCAACTAGTCTGCTGTCGTTCCCGATGTACATCAACGACCTTCCTGATCTTATTTCTAGCAACGCCCTCCTTTATGCTGACGACTTAAAAATCTGGAATGCTTGTGATCCCAGTGCATTACAGATTGACCTTGACCGTATTAAGTGCTGATCAGATGACTGGAGTCTCCCTCTAAACGACAGCAAGTGTACACACACATCTCTTGGAGGATACTGCCGGAAAATATTCGTGATACGCAGTGCACAGTGTGATAGATGCCACGAAAGCTGGCCTTAAAAGCTGCCTGGGGATTTGGCCGTCGTCTGGTTTGTCTTCCTCTCATCACCCCCAGATGGCCGCCCAAAAGGTAATTGGAACTTCTAGGATGAGGAAAAGGGCTCCTTCCTACACGGGCAGATTGTACTAAATTTTGACTTGCAATCAAATGGAAATCCGATCCAGTCTATTAGTCGCAAGTGCTTACCACTGCATACTTTAACTCTTCTGCTTGTGACCATTTACCAGAACATCGCCAAGTTGGTGTTGTTTCATCAAGTTACTTAGATGTACGTGCATCACCATTTTGTGGCTCGGCTGATTCCCGTTAATCTTAAACTTCTCGATTACTTGGAAAACTTTGTTGGGTACGAATGTCATACTGCGTGGTTACAGTTTATCATTAGTCTGTTCGGCGCCAAATTGTAATTCATCTCCTCGCAGGCGATCCGCAGATCGAAACTGTTGAGGTTGTCTACCTATTAATTTTGCTAATTTTTTCAATAACACCGTGGCATTGTGATCCAATCTTGTTTTGACTATTTGGCGTCTCCGGCTCACCGTCAGGCGTTGACGAAGGTCCTCGATGAAGATCTTACAATCAAACGCCTTTCAACCGCTCCACAGAAAGTATATACGTCTACTTCTTGGGTGGGCTAACCAATCCACATGCAACCTTTTGAAGTTCCACATACTCGTTACTGAACCTGTCCGGCGAGTTGCCACCAAACTTATCACTGGTTTGTGGCTTCTCTCCTACGAACCTGGTCTTTAACTCTGCAGTCTTTGTCGGCTTGGGCTTCGAAGACTAGGCGGTGACTTAATCTCTGGATGCTCGTCCTTTGTTGTGGGATTCGTGCAGCAATTCTTCACCCCAGTAGGTGATAACAAAACAAGGGGTCACGGCGGGAGGTTTCGCATGTTTCGACCCAGGACATTTCTTAGGCAACAGTTCACCTCCTACAGGGTTATCAACCAGTGGAGCGGCCCTCCAGTACAAGCTGGCGGCTGCCCTTTTGGGGGACGGTTTCAATGTGTTGTTAGGTTCTCACTTACTCAGGACATTTTTGAGTTGGTATTTTACCTTGTTCTGTCAGATTAATAATTAACCTCGTTTTTGATACTTTGCGTAACCCCCAAGATAACTATCACGCCCTGTGTTCAATGGCATCGATCTGGACGGCGATCGGGCACAGGTCGCAGAAATTATGGTCGGTGGCCTGGTACTTTAAATGCTGGCATGGTGATCCGTCAGTTGACGTCGCAACTGGGCTGTATGAGTGTTTTTGTCCAAAAGCGTTGTGTTCACATGTCTTGCGCATGACGTGCGCCCCGGAGGAGAACTGAGGACTCCCTGTCGCCAAATTGTAGTCGGTAAAACAACTGCTCAAAACGCACTTTCTCGGTCAAATCTGTTTCCTTAGAAATCGTTCACCCAACCGACTCCTAACAATCAACTTTTGGGCCTAGTAATATATCACCAATGATGTTCAGCATATCGCAGTGGAGGCATGGTATAAGTTGTGAGAACTTGCCCGAATCGTTTCGTATACGCCGGCCGCCAAACTATATTTCCAACAGGACGAACCACAACTATGGATTAAGACCCCTAGAAACAGGCACTGCTAACGTGAACAGTGATAAGGAAGACGAAAATTTGGACATTATTTCCCTAACGTTCATAACGACTGAACGAATTTCAACGGGATACTTCAATTAAAAAATATACTCGTACACTACGCCCACTTAAACTTAAATATGACGAGGGAGATGAGAGGTCCACGGTACTTGACTACACACTATAATATGTGATCTAAACCAGCTCACAAGTTTTTATGACCAGTCGAACCGAAGGCGACCAGGTTGAGAATAAAGCAGTGAGTAAACGAGGGGTATGTTGTTGACACGCGCACTTGACGCGAGAGCGAGCGGATAATAAAACGGAACGATAACACAGCGGGACGATAGGCGTGTGCGGCGTAAGTCGAACTTTTGAGAGCGTGGGTTATTTGTCGGCATCCCTACACGTTCAAACAAACGTTTAATTACGCAAAAAAGTTCGAAACAAAAGGGTTGCACATGGCAATGGAAACCCTAACATAGCCAGCAATAAACGCACATTATGGCTGCTTTTGTTGCGCAGCGTGTCGGTCTGTGGTTGTAGACTGGATTCCTCTGATGGGTCTGAAATTACTCCTCTATTATTTTGTTTCGTCTGCGTGCAGCATTGCGCGTAAAGATGAAAACCAACATTTCACTGAGGGAAAGTGTGGACAGTGGCGGTTCTGAAACTGACCTTTAGAACTCCCCCAAACAGGGCTTTCCGGTGTGACGAGTTGGTGCAATTATTTTTAACAGACAATTTGCATCGGCTCAAGCACGCCAGCCAACCACCGTAACAGTATTTCCCCGAATCCTTGTCACTGCAGTTCAGAAAGTACTGTACTATGGTCTCTACCGTATCTAAGGTTTTCGAGAATTCTAGCATAACACAGTTTGCCGGGTATACGGAGTTAAGTGATTCAGTCTGTTACTAAGTTGGTAACGCATGGATGGGCCTATCTGAAACTGTTCCGTTTTGGGGTGATCAATTCATGTTTACGGACCTGTTCTCGGTTGGCGTCATCAGCAACGCCTTTCACCAATTTTGAGAAGACAGTGAGAAGGCAAGTGAGTCTGTCGTTGGAAGTCGTGATGCGTACACTGCCCCTGTGCAGCGGCATCACTTCACATGGCTTCCAGTCACGGGTTGTTCCCTGTATTCATCGATAAGCGGAGGAAGGAGGCTGGTGCTTTTTATGTCCAGGTTGGTTTTGGTTCACGGTATCCTGGTGGTAGGGACGAAATCACGGTGTCATGAAGTTGTCACGTGCTTTAACAATCCGTAAGCCAGTGCCTCACGTTTCCAGGCAAAATATGGTCAACAGCAACCTTCAATGGACTGGCTGAAATGAGGTGAAATATAAGATAATAGGGATCGCTTCTGGCAAGCGACCGTGAACATGGCACATTAAACAATAATTCACAAAGATCCATCTGCGAAGTGAGTTGCACGTCGGACTGCACGATTGATCAAACGGTTTTGATCCAGCTAGCATGATTCCATCATTTTTGTGCATGAAAACTTCAATGCTGTATGCTAGTATACACACACCGCAGAGGTCGGTGGAAGTTAGGAAGGAAGGTAAAGCGGTGAGTGTGCAGCTGAATGATAATTTTTTATACGAGGCTGAAGTCCCACTGAGACGCCAATGCAAGTTTGCAGACGCAGAAGGGTCTCCGACTCGCTACTGACTTACTTCAGGGTTTCAAGATTTGTTTGACCCCATTCAGTTCAGTTAAGTTCAGGTTACAGGCCTTGGCAACTCTTGCCAAACATCGCCCACTTTCTTGCGCACGTAGCTGTTTAACCTTCGCGTGCTGCAACGGATTAAAAAGATCACATCTTCACTTCCATTAGAAGCACATTAAAGAAGATTCAACTGCACTACACAGATTAGAGACTGCAGCACTCTCAGTTATTGTAAAGTCGGGGCAGTAGTGGAAAAAATGAACGAACGAGAATAATCCCCGACAAAAAATAACGAGCGGAGTCGAAGTTTGGATTCACTAACCGTGAACAATGTTCACGAAAGGTTCAGTGGTATTGGGGAAATATTCGAAGTCTCCCATGCATAGCTAATACTGCGAAGTAATGGAGCTGAAATGTAATCCAACAATGGGAGGTTTTGGCTAGCTGAAAATCACCGGCGTCGTGAGAAGAAATGACTAATGCGTGTAGCAGAGTTTGTTTACAAGTGTTGTGTCTATTTTCATCAAGTGAAACAAAAATGTGGCAGTGCAGTTCGATGCAGCACTTGAGCGGTATTCCCCTTCGAAGTTATCCTAGGCAAGCGTTGGCGCTCAGACAGCAAGCAAAGTAAAATACTGAAGCAATCTAACGTAAACGAGGTTGAAAATTGCTGTCTACCTGTGCGTGATTGAATGTGGCGGTAAAGTTCAGGTGTCTGTGGGTGGTAATCAGAGGCTGGGTGGTGTACTCGGTGGGATTGCAGGGACATCCTCGGGAATAACGAGGGGAAGATTTGTTGTAAGCTGACGTGATGAGTTGTCTGATTAGTGTATAAAATCAATGTCGTCACATTAGCTCCTAGGAACACACCCTGCTGACCCTCCAACCAGACAAGACAGACTTTCAAAAATGAAGAATAAGGGTTGTATAAAAAGTGATAATCTAATAGGAAGCCGAATAACGAAAAGAAGAAAAATCAGACGGAAGTGCGAGAAGATTATAGACAATTTCTACACATAGAAGGGAGAACATACTATTTACCATGACTCACTGTCGCTGAAGACCACAGCACACACCGACAATAATCGCAATAATACTAATGATAATAATTCGTACACATTGCCATGACCCTTGCCATTTCTGGTTGCGGCTGAAACTTCGTCAAATTTTTTGAACATTTTTTTGTCTTGGCACAATATCCGGGAAAGCCCCTGTTCGCTATATTTTGTATGTCGGCTACAGATCCAAGAAGTTCTCGACTCGCAGATGACCTGTTTCTCAACCTCCGCGGAGAACGACCTGAATATCGTTGACCGTTGCCGGACGCTTTGTAAGGAGTTCGGTTTCGGTGAGTTAAGTGCTGTAGCGACCCAAAGATAACCCCAGTCTGCCTGCTGTAGGATGCGTAAAATTATTACTGAAATACTAATTCACGCCATATATAAGGTCGTACAAACTTTTACCCCGCTGCCTGCGTATTGCATGTTATCGCGCTTTGTTTTGCGTGCATGTCGGCCCATAAGCACCAGTGGTGCCTTAGTCACTTTCATCTGGTTCGCACTCTCAGTGGATTGATTATAACGTACTCTAGGTTGCTGTCGTTTGGCGCTGCCCTAGGTCTTTTGTAACTTCAGTATAGTATGCGTTGGGTCACCGAATTATTCGTATTTTTATTTCGCATGTGGCGCCAACTGTACACATCTCAAATCCGTTAATTTATTGTATGTACACAATAAAACCGGTGAGCCAGTACACTTCACAATTTCTGGCAGGCGTATTTGGAAAATCTGGCGAACGTTAATACTAACTTTATTATCAACTCATTTAATTTCATTTACTGTTACTGTCGGTAAAATGCAACAATGAATTTTTACTCGCCAAGCGCTTCCGTCAGCGCAGTTTCCGTTCCCCTCGCGATGTTCGAAGAGAACAACCTTCGGAGCTGGTCCACACAGCTGGTGGCCATTTTTATGTTGCGTATTATAGCAATGAAACTAACGATTTCCACCACGTATCTTCTGTTTTCCCACCTCAAGTCGTTGACAAGATGTGCGACGTTTTGTGGCAACCCGGCCTGTTTAGGCCGCACGGGGCGATAGTCAAGCGAGTCGGTTCGCCTGGTCCTCGGCACGTCATTCAGCCGTTCAGCACTGCCGAGTTTGGCGCCCAGATGCCTGCATAGTCTGTGTGCCGCATGCAAAGACTAGCGGGTTTAACACAGCTTGAGAATGTTCAAAATAAATTTACTACCAACCCCCAAGTTAGTTGAC
>LOND01000173.1:45737-56980 GCA_014220965.1 Paragonimus kellicotti
GCTTCCAGGTCAACGGGAAACCTCCGGATATTGGATCAGACAAACTGACTGGATCCGGATGACTCTGGCCTCCAGCTTTGGGCGCGCGAACAAATCGCTGGAATCGCGGAACCTCACTCTCCGTCATTGCAACGTTGATAAGCCAGTCATGGATCCGGTTTCACAACCATCGTAGGGAACTGAAGTCCAGTTCACCTCAGCGCATTAGAGTCATCCGCAATAAGTAGGTGAGTCAAGCGTTGAAGTCCCGGGAAGTTTTATAGGTTTTCAAGAAAAGCATCGTCGCTGGAGATCTCGGATAAAGGAGGACGATTGATGAACCCTACGGTGGGTAAGTCATAGTCACGTAACGCTAGTCGAAACAACAGAGCCTCACGTTTATCATTAGGCTTAAAGTCACCGAAAACCGTGAGCGTTGGGAGATTCTTCTGAAGGAAACTCGCAAATTCCCCAATCATTCCTTGAGTGAGTCGGACAACGCCGACCGCTCCTGAGAGACATACAGGGAAACGGAGCTCCCAAGTATCCGCGGCATCACTCGAGGAGCTAGCAGTTCTGACTGGCCATATGAACGAAATACTACCTCAAATCTAGGCACGCAGCACGCAGTGACCGCTCTCGCGTGCTCCGTCTCGTAGTTTCTGTCGCAGCCCCTGGTTCTTCTTCGAAGGGAATCAGGAGGTCTAGCCGGCTAGCACGTTGATGGCCATCGTAGTCACCACTTCTTCAATTGAGACTAAAGAACAGGAGTTCGTTATCACATCGATGCTGGTGCAGAAACCGGCGTCCTCCATCCCAGTCTCATGAGCGATCCACCTCGGCACAGTCAGCCTCATTTACAGCTAATGGCACGTCGTTAATTGCTTATGACCAGCGCTAACGAACATTGAACGTGAACTTCCGCCGCAACTATCGATGGAATATTATCGTGGCAGACGTCCAAATGCTAACCAATGGAAAGAATTTTACTCGGGCATCTTGACACAGGACATCGTCCGCTTGTTTACCATAAGACAAAGCTTTCGGTTATCAGGACTTTGATCGGTGCATCTCCAGTCAGCCCTATGTACCACCCCGTCGTCACAAATAATTATGTCACACTCATCGGCAGCTAACTTCACTGCCTCTGGCACTACAATTCCACCAATTTCCCACTAGTGTTCGCCAAACTCCGTCCCTTGACGCCGAATTAGCCAGCGCCGAACTATACCACTTGCCTCAGCTTACTGTCATCTACCCATCAAACAGCCAACAGGCCCCACTGCTCCGCTTACTTCCGAAAAGTTCATGAGACCGGCGCCCCTGTGAAGATCGCCATGCGCTCAGTAACGCCACAGCACCCGATAGGTACCACACTCAGCATAGTCAAGATATCACGGCTAGCTTAAAAGGTGCCCATGGATTCTCAAAGCTTGATCTAATTTGCGCTCACCGTCAGATTCTGATGGCCGCGGAAGACATTCTGAAGACAGTAATGAGCGCACCATTCGGCTCGTTCAAAGTTCTGCGCAAGCCTCCTGGCATCAGAAACGCTGCTCGAGTGTTTCAACCATTTACTGACGACGTCAAAATGGGTTCAGGCTTCGTCAGTCCCTATATCGAGGAACTTTCAGCGCCAGGCTTCTCGGAGGAAAAACACCACAACCGTCTGCGGTTGCTCTTCGAACGATTACAGCTCGTAGTGTTACTGTTAACGCGGAAAAAATGCGTTTTTGGCCAGCCAGCAGTTCAGTTTTTGGGGTACCAGTCCGAGCAACAGGGCAGTCGGTCAGTGACCGGCAGGGTGCAGACGGTCGACGTCTCACGGCGCTAACCGCTGTCCACCGTTTTAATGGCACGGTCAACAGTTACCACTGATTCATCACGCAATACGCACAGCCGATGCAGCTCTTGACTGAATTACTTCGCGACAGTTTTGAGGGCAATCTCGAGCTGCCAGAGAGAGCTATTGACTATCTGGATAGCGCCAAACACACGTTAAGGTCTGAAGTGGTGGTGTTTTACTCCGACGCCGGCAACGCTGTCAGAAAAGCGGTGGGTAAGCCTGAAATAACCGTTTGTTGATGGGTGCCCGACACCATTCTCATTTTGATCCGGACTATTACTGCTTACGGAAACTAAGTATAACACGTTTGGTCGTGAGCCACTAGGTGTTTATTCAGCCGTTAGTCACTTTTGACAGTTCTCGGAGGTCACCAGTTTGTGACTGAGGCCGATCACAAGTCTCAGTCAACTCAATCGACACTCGGCCCACAAGGTGCGCCATCTGGATTTCATCCCACAGCTTTCGACGAATACACGACGTGCCTCTGGCAAAGAAAAAGTTTTGGTTACTTCTTCATTTGTATCAACACTTGTTGGTCACGATACCGCTGATTTGGTAACTAGGGAAAGTGATTTCCGCGCGACTTGACAGCAGTCATCATCGTCCCTCGGGGATCTACCGTCACTGATCGCATCCGAGAGGATCTTGTGCAGCGATTACGCCAGAGCCCCTCGTCCAGCTGTGCTGTCAGACTTTCGATTTTGCGCGTTCGACACGCTACATTGTGCCGCCCACCCTGACATTTGGGCCAAGGCCAAACTTGTTTGGGATAGATACGCATGACACGGTATGCAAAAGAACCTCATTGTTTGAACGCGATCTTGTTCGGTCTGTCGGCGAGTTAAGGTCTACAGTCGAGTGTCGGCTGCGATTGGTCAACATCCTTCGAATACCGTATGCTCACGCATTCTCTCATCGATGCCGTAGGTCCTCAGGCACTTTCCAATAACATGGTCTATATCTTTACGATGGTGGATGGCTTCACGCAATGACCGAAACTGTCCCCCCACCCGACATCTGCCCAGGGACCTCAATGCAAACATTCGTTGAGCACTACATGGCATATCACAGTTGTCCAACTGGGCGACAGCCGAGCGCGGCCCCGAACCCAAAATCGGTTGCTTCGGGTAGATGTTAAAGACGTTTGGATACAACCGCACATGGAAAACGGTGTACCACTCGGCTGCGAACCTGACGGTCGAACGTTTATTCCGACAACGGAAGGCAACACTTGTCATGCGGAACAGGGTAGCGAGGTGTTTGGTTTCGAATGTCTCCACTAGGGTACGCAAGTGTGCGCTCGTGTGTGTTTTATCCGGTTTCCTCGAGCGATCTTACAAGTGTCTCTTCAGGGTGGTTCAAACAAATGTCTGCTTCTAGGTACTCGAGTCCAAGGGTACTTGGACTATGATTAGCATTGACCGTCTGGAACGTAATTTGTGGGGATTGAGGCGGCCCCTGAGGTGCCCGCAATCTGTGGGCAGGCAGCCAAAAACCGCCGAAAAGTCTCCCCAGGCAACCGCGCTAGAAAGAGGCCGCCGGCTTGCCATCGGCACTATTGACTGGTAAAACGTGTTTGAGTCGCAGAGCACGCTGGCTTGAACGACTCATATAGGACTAAATTCTTTATTACATCTTGCTTCGTGTCAGTGTCAGAAAACGAAACAATCGTAAACTATCAGAAAGGCTAGTTATTAACAATTTAATTCAAATGACCTTGCTGTCATTGTCAACCTGCATTTTTTCTATAAGGGTGTCCGGTACATGAAAAATTACACGCGTTTACCGTCGTTCTTTATCGAATAATTTACTGGTTGATCAAGCATTACATTTTCGTTTTATTGTGTTCGTACTTCGAATTTCTGGAAGCTGACTGTTTGAATTATATGGCTTACTCTCAATGACAGTGACCCGCTTCAGCTCCAGTGGTGCTGGGACTTAGCAGGCAACCACCGAAGCAACAAACCCTTGAGGCTGCTACAGGTGCAAAATATCCGTACAAAATAATATGTAGCGCTGTCACTGCTAGGAGTGGTACCACTTCAGGTTCACTGGCGCTAGTGAAGAGCAGTGCAAAGAGGCTGGCTCCCATATCTCTTCCTTTATCTCCAGGATCTGTAGGTTTAACGACAGCAAAAGCACCACTTTGCCCTTGGCTTGTCAGGTACCCATTACGAGAAGTGAATCGGCGCAGAATACCCGTGACTGCAAATGCGGATCTATTCTTAGCTTTGTATCTATCGTCCATTCATTCCGCGGAGACTGAAATGGACGTATAATAACGTGCTTTATCTGAAATAAAGTTGGAACTACAGCCTCTGAATGAGTGCACTGAGCTTTTCTTCCTGGTGTGGTAATTACCAAGAAGCAAGCTGCTCTCTCGACAGTAGGATACCATGCAAACGGAAGAAAAAGCCCTTAGAGAAAGAAGAATTGTTTTATGTGGCCATCTCCCCACAGCCTCTTCCCCAACTAGGCTAGGTAAATCAGTCACGGCATGTTTCTTCACCGAGTTAACTCCGCTCGAGGGATCATGGGGCTAGGCACTTCTCCTTCAGCAGAACCTCCCAATACCCACGTTTGCCGAACACTTTAAGTTCCTTGATTAAGTGTGGTGCTCTGTGGTTACGAGTAAAACAGCGCGGTCAAAACTCACTCCAAGTGGGAGTTACATGTCGCCCTAATTTATCCAATACTCTCAAAGAGGAGGCCCCTCTCATAAAACCAGAACACTCACTAAGATTACAATGACTTTGGTCCACTCATCGTGCGTGACTGCAACGAACGCGAAATACACTGTGCGTCAGCTTCTCACATACGCTGTGAAAGCGGATTCCCGACATCCTTATCAATGTGGATACACATCAAGTTAAAGCCTCGCGGCAACATGGTTCTGGTCAAGTTCCCTCTCCGCTTGACCTCCACACCACTGATGAGACTCACCTGTCAGAGAGAATGATGATCACGCTGCCACTTGGACGGAGTGCTCTCCGTCTGCCCGTCTTTGATCTTACGTGTTACTGGTTAAAATAACCAGCAAGATGGTCCACAATTCGAAATTATCATCGGGCTGATTGTAGCCGCGTGAGAAGCTATCTGGGGTCAAGTCATCTTGACTGTGATTCCGTGGGCTAGAACTTCCATGCGTTGCACAGCGCAAGTCAGAAAGCGAACGACTTATTTGTATCTCACGGACTGTGCACTCTGTCTTATCGCTTAGTTCAGTTCACTTTCCAGGATGAACGCTTTGTGTTACAATTATCCAGTTTTCTGCACCAATGAACTGAGGATGGCCAGTGCCGTTAAGATAGGATGAAACATTCATCACACATTCCGGACTGGCATTCTCCCTAGGGCACGGAATGGAGCCACAGTCATCCTCATCTTTGAAACACGTGACCCTGTTGGCAACTGTTGCCGGCGATGGTTAGTTTGTTATGGTTTTGTGTTTTTTTTTCAGTGTTTTATCTAATCTGATTTACATGCAAATTAGCAGGTGCGCCGTTTGTGCTTTTTTTCATCTTAGTGCACTCTACAATATCCTTTTTCCTTCAACCGGTACCCTTTCATTCCTAACTAGTCACGCATGACAAATATTCTTATCTTTGTGGGAAATCTGGCGGAGGTCTGCCAAATTAGTCTCGTACGTAAGAAATGCCACGTACGAGTCTCTATTTGGTGATTTAATTCTCACGGGCTTCTTTATTCGCATGCCTCTCGGATCAGTGCGTCATGTGAACGACTAATATCGGTCGATGAAGACATACCAGGGGACTCCTCAGGTTCCATAATAATAGGTTCCCTAGGCAACAGTTCTTTTCTTATACGATTGTTAAATATTGGAGCAGCCTTCATCCCGATGTCGCTGACTGTACCTTCACGGGTCGCTTTGACGCAGTGATATATTTCCGTTTACTCAAAACATAGTTAGACTGGTAATTTCACCGTGTTCTTGATACATGCTTCAATACCCAAGAGCGCTGCTACACTCTGAACCGCCCTTCGTGTCAACAGACACGCTTGATACCGCATAAG
This sequence comes from Paragonimus kellicotti, assembly GCA_014220965.1. Taxonomy (NCBI): domain Eukaryota; kingdom Metazoa; phylum Platyhelminthes; class Trematoda; order Plagiorchiida; family Troglotrematidae; genus Paragonimus; species Paragonimus kellicotti. The sequence continues at coordinate 51,598 of LOND01000173.1, forward strand.
ACAGGCCGAATGAATTCCGGTAATTTGGGTCTTCTGTGCGCAACCGATGTACCAATCACGGAATCGTCCCTCACCGGCAACAAAAGTTTGATTCATGCGCCCGATTTGTTCACGGTTCAAAGGGTTATTACGAGACCATTGGATGAGAAACTGGGCAATGCCGCCTCAAACCGCTTCATATCTGAAACTTTATTGAACTGAGGCGATGAGCTGTTCACCTCGTCAATATACACGGGTTCATCAGCGGGTTTATAAACTGACTGAAACAAAGGCAAGCCGCCTTCAACTGTTACCCGCGATCTGATTGGCTGATGCTATCAACAGCAATCATATAAAACGGACAACTTTACATACAATTTTGCTCAACTCCTGACAAATTATCGCATTTTTTGGTTCAATCCTTTATAGCTGTGCATCAAGTTTGTGAAGGTAATTCATAACTTTTACACGGACAATCAGACCATAGGTATATATATATCGTGCGTTGTAGTGAGGCATTTGGAAACATTTCGCAGCTCATCAATAACACACCCGCAATCCGCTATTGCATAGTGTTTTACATGGGCACCTTAGTTTGCTCGCGAGTTCTTTATTCTTTCAGTTTTGGTGACGAACGTAACTTTAGTTTTGATGTCTTCACAACAACACATGTCCTATAAGTTAGACCGCTTGGAAAGTCCAACTGGCAATGTTAATGGGAGAAAACAAAAGGCGAAGTCTGGCAGAGTTGTGAATGACAACTTGGATGCTTTGATGGGTACTCCACTGTTGTCGGAGGGTACTGCGATATCTTCCACGAACGTGTTGGAAGAATGCACGCCAAGTGCGCCTGGCATGCTTTCAACGGGGTTATCTCCAGAGCGTAGTAACCAGTTGCACGTAAAATCTGTGCAAAAAGCACAACGTGACGTGGGACTCATGAATTCCGGCCCTGTTTTACGAAATGTAGAGAAATCTATGGATAAACGGACCAAGGATCGCATGATGGCCGACTTCGGTTAGCTTAAAGTTTGTTTAACAAGGCTTTCGTCCCTAAGGTTTCTAAATGACACAGTTCACAGGCTTACACACCTGAGTGATACTCCGTAGGGCCCTCCAGATTCACGACCAAGGTTACTGAGATTAGTCTGGTCCACCACTGAGAAACACGAGGCCCTCTAACGCTTTGCGTGCAGACCCAAAAGATCCGAGGGCGACTACGGATATCTGTCCGTTGCCGATCGCTTCAAACGAAATGAGGCACTTAAGGACCTACGAGCACAACGTATGGCAGGTGAACACAAACACAACCCGAGGGGTTTTCAGGTGGTTCGCCGACAGTTCTTCCGCCCTTTTAAATCCAGTGTTTTTGTCTCACGGTCCCGGAGTCGTGGTTCCAGCCATCTTTAGGGAATCATCAGCAACGTGAATATTGTTAGTGTCAAGATGCATGAGGTTCACGCTCCGGTTGATGATCGTCAATCCGGAAAACTTACCGTCACGGACACTTGGCTACCACCAGAGACACACGACAGTGAGCCGCATCTGATGGATTATGCACTGTTAACATGCACTTGAACACCTCCATGATAGGACGGGTGTATTGCTGTGTACGTCAGGAATGGTCATGATGCGTCGTAAACCGATTCGTTCAGTTCTACCGATCACGCTGTAGGAGCCTTGGCGCTGCAAATAAACGTGCGTGTGGCAGGACTGCGGACAGTGACAGCTGTTTACAGAGTTTCCACTATTACGTCTTTTGATGTTCTGCAGTACATCAGTGAACATATCAGACAGATGTCTGATTCTATGGGACTTCAGCTTGCCAGGGTTGTGTTGGCAGCGCCTTCATGTTCAGGCGAAACAGAAGACTTTGCAAGTGATCTGGTAGACCACGCCGTTCGTATAACATTGAAGCAGTTTGTCGACCAACTAGCGAGATTTATAACGGATCAGATCCCCTCAACATTAGATCTCGGCTTCACGAAATTTACCGACTTTATTTGCGATTTAATTTGCCAACGGCCGCTAGATTCAAGTAACCATTCCGTCGTGCTGTTTCGGCCTTGTGTTACCAGGGCTAATTGTGGTGCTCAACATTGTTCTGTTAACATGTGGAAGACAGACTGGTATCACGAGGGCCGCCAGAATTTTTCAGTGGCTCCTAATCATGAGTCTAGCTACGACTTTAAGGAAACTGTCTGACAGGAGCTGAACAGGCCTTGTCTATTTCTCCACCCGACATATCCTTCTCAACGGTTGAACGGACTACCCGAACACCACCATGGATTAATCGGGACGACAGGAAGACCATCCGGAATCGGGCGAGCCTTCAGATGGTATATACCGGTGCCCTGTAGATTAGGAATTGAAATTTATAGAGTAGCTCGAGGAGCTTAGAAGGCAGTTTCTCGGAGCCGCCAGGTTACCAGATGAAACAGAGATAGCTGAAAATGCTCCGACTGGGCCGGAACTTTTACCACTGACCAACGTGAAACGTGGTGGTGGGTCAGGTAACCTTTAGTACCGGGTTTGCTCGCGAATGGCGAAGCCGGATATCCTGCCTTTTACTCTGATTTCGGTAAAGCCTGCATACTGGAGGCCCGGGTAACTGGAAACAAAAATTGAAGTGTGTCCCTTCTCACGGGATGTGGAGTTCGTTTAAGCTAAAACTCTTCGCCTTCTGCATGAGCCGAACACCACAAAAGCAGCTGGACAGAACGGACACTGACCAAACTTACATTGTGAACTTACGAAGGTTCCGGACGATTTTCACTTCAATCGTGGTCTGGCCGTTCGAGGTTTACTACTGAAAACTGGGGGTTCTTCCCATGGGGGGAGTGGCGTGAGGCTGTCGCGTATCTCATATTTAAGAGAGGGGACATGATGATAACTGTTAACCAACGACCCTGTCAGCCTGACACTCACTGTAGGGAAACTCTTCGGGATGCTGGCAAAAGAAGGGACTGAAACTAATCTGTCTCACTTTGGGCCCTTCAGTTCAGTTCAGCAGGGCTTCAGGCTTCAGCACGCATGTCTCGCAAAGTTTTTTACTATGAAGGGCTGTTGGGTGGATGCAGTTGGTCATGGCCCTACCGTATATGGAGTTTTCATTGACCACGACAAAGCCTTCGATAAGGTACCCCATGGAGGGCGAGCATGAAAGTACACCCCTTTGAAAGGGTTGGGATGGCTTCACGATAGATATCGGCTCCACTGCGTAGATGAGAGCACTGTCCGCCTAGGAACGAGTATTCCCCCCAAGCGGGCTTTATTGAGCGAAGGGCCACAAAGCTCAGTTTGATGGCTTTTTTCTTCTCGCTTTACGTTAGTGCGCTTCTGGACCCACTGAGAGAGTATTAACTAACGTTTGCAGAAGACCGCAAGGTGTGGTTGATCGTGGATAATTTAGGAGGTTCGGAGACTCTGTAGAGGTCCATGGACTAGCTTTGAACGTGGTCAACAAAGTGGCTGCTGCCAATAAATCCTGAGAACTACGCAGTATTACGCATTGGTTTTGCTGCCACCGCCACACCCACGCACGCGCTAGGAGGAACGGAGCTGTCCGTTTTGAACCAGCAGGTGATCCTCGGCTTCGTCATCTCCGTCCACTTCAACGTCTGCAGTCAATTGCACTGGGTTGCCAGCACAGGCTTCAGTGTGTTGTGGACGGCTTGCCAGGCTTTCGGGATGCTGACGTGGGATATGTTCTGTTGGCTGTTCACTGAGTTTGTGAATCGTCACCCCGTATACTGCGTTCAGGTGAACCTACCATGCTTAATGCGTGATAAGGTAGCAGTGGAGGTAATGTATATCGGTACTCACCTAGCACAATGTTTAGAGTGTCTGTCATACTCACAGAGACTTGAAGGATCGGTCATGTATTCACCTGTTTATCGACGATAATCACGTGGTCTGATCCCCACTTGTCGTGTATAGATCCGCTGCATCGAGTCAGATCTCTGTTGGCTACTTATGTCGGTACGACTGCAGGCTGTCCGCGGACCTACTCTAAATTAAAAAAATCCTTGACCTGACCATGTTAAGGATGAATTCCGCCTTATCAGCGCGTGACAGATCACAGGACTACTCCTCTAGAGAATATTTTGTTCTTTCGAACAGTCAAAATTCGAGCAGTTCACCGTTTACCGTTTTGCCGTACCGATAAAACACCTTTTCTCTTGCTTCATATTACATGTTTATCACTTACCCTCTGTCTCCTGACGTGCTTTCCTTGATGGACCTTGCCAGTAACCTTTGAATACTTCAGTCTCGGCAACTTCACCCTCAATATTGATTTTTTTATTTATATCACGTGACTGGTAGGGCGGGGACAGCTGCATTGATCACGTAGGCATTACTGGTTGACTCGTCATTGGAACCATGAGTACAAGCCCAGTTGGCTCAGTTGTATTTGGCTGTATCCAACTTCTGCTTCGAATTCAAAAACCTTCGTCAACCAGGGGAGATGTCGCTTAAGTTCCGGTTCCACTTGAATGTGAATCTGAACTATCATATCTATATCCTCAGTGTCACCAATTGCATGTAACTGTAGTACTCAAGATGCATAATCTCCTCTGTGCGTTGTGGATTCAACTTCATTCCAAGTAGAAGTAGATGACGGCACCGTGTGTCGGTGCATGTCCATTGCTGAGGACCTTGAGATTCTACGCATCGAGATACGGAATTCTCAAAAGCTCCGGCTTCCTACTTCCGTTTACAACCCATTGAACCCATTGAACCTGGTGGACCAATAGAAACGAGTCAATTGAGTGTGCACTATCTGAAATAGCTGACCAATCGACCTTGCGGAGACCGACTTCCGAATTCCCCCCTACCGGGACTTTGTAAGTATTATTGTTCCGCTGTGTTCGTTTGATTTAGATGGTTCATATCTTCGTAACAAACAATAATTCCCATACTTTAATAGATAATCCTGGTTGCCTCTTAAGTTGCAATGGGTTAATTAATTTATTGAAGGAAGCCCTTAGAAAACCTGGTTGTAGTCAGCTCAGTTCAGTTTCCAGGACGGGCGGCTTGAGCCAGACTGTCTATTTACACGTACTTGGGCGCTACATCCTCATTCGTGTGAATACAAATAAGGACAGAATATCGTGGGAAAGAACTTAATAAAGCAGTCCTAGTAGCGAGTGGGGAGTGCGTAGACGCCGTCACAGTTTTGCGAGTCTTCTCGAAGGGCAGCGGAAGTTTGATCACAGCCTGAGCGTATGTGAGCGTCCCTGTGGGACGCTTCGTCCGTTTTTGTTGATCCAGGGTGGATGACTTTCGAATCGGCTTCGCCTTATGAATTACTGGGAGGGTGGTTTGCGGTTATTTTCAGCGATTTGTTCGCGGGTTCGAGGCTGGGACCCAATTCACCCGGATCCAGTCAGTTTGTCCGTTC
>LOND01000173.1:61002-73639 GCA_014220965.1 Paragonimus kellicotti
CCCAGAAGGCTAGTAAAATATCACACATGCCTTCGTTATTCCAGAGAGGGAGGAAAATATGCACATTTCTTTATGGTTTATCACAGTTGCAGGTTGATACACACGATGAATAATGACATGAGATAGGGAATGTCAATTTTGGGGGAAAGGGTCGAACGAAAATTGGCCGTTGAACTGAAAGGATTCTTTTATTTAGATTATTTAGTCTTCGGTGCGTTTCTTCTCTATCGCAGCGGGCTGCCCAACCCTAAAAACTCTTGAGAGAAAAGGGGGTAGGTTTGTCCAGTGCTGTACGATAGGTAGTTAGGAGTTGTCTCTCCACGCACCATGTTCGGATAGTCTGGAACGGAGAACACCGTGAAGTACCCGCACGACAGGCGGAAATGGATAACTCACCGTGTCAACGTATCCGAGTGACTAAATAATTTCACAGCCGAGGATTTTGCGGACCCTGCGATTCTGAGCGTGGCTGCGTTCGGTTTGCTCTTCTTTGTGTTGCTGTCTAAAGTTGATAGACTCAAGAAAGAAGAGGGTTAGCATACGAATAAACCTGGTCCAGAACAACGCCGTTTGGGTTGCGGACCTGGTAACGCATCAGATAACTGCAAATGCATGAGAGTCCAAACAAAAATTTTGTCGTTTTTTGTTTTGTATCGCTAAGTCCAGACATACCATAACTCAGAAGAGCAGGTGGACAAAACGATGAGTACGAATATGCGTAGATTATGTTAAAAAAAAACGTCATTTCCAAAAGTAAGAAACGTTAACATACTCCGCAAAACGTACGGGCTTGCGAAGCTCCCTACCAAGACGATTATGCCTAGAGGTAGAGGGAGCAAGAGTTGGGGCTGCGGGAGTTGCAGGGGGTTCCGGGGACGGAACACTTTTTACAGGCACGTTACTTGTCGACGGAAGTGGGGCTGATGATTCCTCCATAAATGCTGGTTTCAGCCGGTCGACAGAAACTACCTCGCGTTTGCCGTTGCGGCTAATGGTGAAGGTTTTCGTGTCTCTTGCGAGGACACGATAGGGGCCGGTGTATGGGGGCTGCAGCGGTCGACGAAGGTCATCCGTACGAAGGAAAACGTGTGTACACGAGGACAGTTTAGCGTGCACATGCACAGCTGATGATTGTTCCCTAGGCTGCACCGGGCGTAGCTTTCGCATGTGGTGCGCCAAACGAGCTGTGTAGCTACCGTAATCGTACGGTGTTGAAGATGCGGGTGAGACGAGTTCACCTGGTAACCTAAGCGTGCAACCAAAAACTAGCTGGGCTGCGGTAGCGTTTAAGTCCTCTTTGACCGTATTGCGCAGTCCTAAAAGTACTAGTGGAAGTGTCTCTTTCCATGAAGGATTAGCATGGGCACTTAGAGCGGCTTTTAATTGACGATGAAGACGTTCAACCATCCCATTTGCTGCCGGATGGTAAGCCGTAGTACGAATGTGCTTGCACCCTAGCGTATTTACGAGAGCTGCGAAATGTCCTTCAAAGTGCGATCCACGGTCTGTGGTCACCACTGCTGGACAACCGAATTGCGCCACCCAACGTTCCATGAATGCGCTGGCTACCGTTTCTGAAGAGCAGTTAGCAGTCGTGGGCAATGAGCGGTGGTATTACCAGAGCATGGTGGGTTCACGGTTGGCAGCCACCTCCTGTAAAGTGTCACATAAGCTGTTTGACGACACTACGACATGACGTATGTTGTCCCGTCTCAAAAAGGTTTCAAATGCCCCAACGGTAGCACATGAATTCCCGGGCAGCATATCATCTGTATGACTTATGGACCTCCCTGGTCTCCGCCAACGATGGACAAATCCCGAGGAAAATTTACTAATCACCGTGGTGATCACCGGCTTCATTGGGTACTAAGAGTGTGCTGGTCACCCCAATTTCTTGAAGGTCTTTATTGTTATCCACTGTATGATTTTGTAACAACCTTAATGTTATGTTTTTTTTTACTGAACACAGACCATTCGGGTCTCTAGAATAATACCGTCTGGGTTACGTGTAATCGCTTTTTGATTCTGTTCGCGTGACGCATTTTTGCAATCAGGGATGTATATTTACTTGTTAGCAGTGGATTCATTCTCGCTGGTGAATCGTCGAGATACCGTTTGTGGCTGTTTATTATATAATAGAATTAGCGTAGTTTACTGTTACGGATCGTTTTTTCTTACTCGGAGATTGTACTTTCGTTGTTCTGTTTCCTGTCAGGTATTGAAATGTTGAGTTTTGATTCGTCGCTGATGAATGTGTACCGACAGGCTATGATGTCATTTCCTACATCTTCTCCTTCTGATGCCATCCTGTTTGGTAAAAATATCCGGTATCAACCATTTGTGCTTCTTACACTGACTGAGGATCAACGATTTGCTATTGACCGTGCAAAAAAGTACGCGCTCGAGCAGAGTATTCAAAATGCACTCAGCAAACAGGCTGCACAACTCCATCAGCAGGTGAGCTAATTGACCAGCACTTGTTTAACTTTTTTTAAACGTATATATAGGATCTTAACACGATTAAGCGGAATCAAGCGCTTATTCTTCTGAGCCGCATTTACGTTGGCTCAATCAGCTTCGAAGTGGGCGAAGATGATATTCGGAAGACGTTCTCTCCTTTTGGTCCCATCAAGTCGGTCGCTCTTAGCTGGGATAGTACTCTGCAAAAGCATAAGGGTTTTGCCTTCATCGAATTCGAAGTACCTGAGGCCGCTTCTTTGGCTTTAGAGCAAATGAACGGGTACACTTTGGCCGGCAGAAATTTGAAGGCAAGTTGTTTTCATACTTGTTGCATTTATACCAGTAGGTGTACCCACAATAGTGCTCGTGATATTTTAAAGTATAACCTACGAGCCCTCCAACAATGTTGTTTCAACATTCTTGTATACAAAAGAGTGAACTGTACACATGAAGTCCATCGCCGGATTATTAGAACTACAGTTCACAAACAAGAAAACCCCCAGCCACCCACTTAAGAACACAAATTCAACTCCATTTTTCTCTGGTAGACATTTTTACTGTATTCACTCCTGTATGCTATCTATTGTACTACAAAACACATTTGCACGGAAGTATGACTATCGACTGGCATGTCGTGTAGTTGTATCGAAATGTGCAATAAGTGAATACGATCTGTTCCAGAGCAGTACATCTAGAACAAGTTCCCAGAAGCAATTCATTGTTAACTTTTGACTTGTGGCGGAGGTGATGGATTTCATTCACCTGGTTTGTTCGCTGAGTTATCACTGAATCTTACCAGTTGATCTGAGCTTGAAGTTACTCATTAATACCACCACAGTCTGCTATTTCTTTTGCCGTGTTTTCCAGTCACATCACTTATCCTGAGTGTGGTGATTTAACCTTTGGCAGTCTGACATAGCACTTGTGTAGCTATTTGATAGACAGGATATGAGACTTTGTCGTTTCCCAAGTTCATGTGCAGTGATTACTGTGCTTCCTGTGCTTACATTTATGCTCTTCTCCAGGTCGGGCGCCCTAGCAATGCTCCACAAACGGGAAACTTGGAAGCAGAACTAAGAGCCGACGAAAGCACCCGATATCGTGTCTACGTCGCCTCTGTCCATCCCGAACTGACAGAATCCGATATACAAACAGTCTTTGAGGCCTTCGGGAAAGTGAAGAGTTGCACGTAAGAGACAATACTGAATCTTGGCTAACTGTTTTCACATCGTAAACAACTGAGTTATTGTGCTGTAGACTGAGAATGTCCGATGGTTTCATGAGTTGAGTTATCTAAACTAAGACATGTTGTACTGCCTGTATGAACAGTAAATTGCTTCTCCTTTTTAGTGGAATCCTAATTGTTTTCTAATATGCACAAGTTTGTTGAACTAGGTTTACGTCAGTTTGTGGTCCCAGTTTATCGAGTGAAAACATTTGTTATCCTGTTAATTAATACAACTTAAATTGATGTAATCCCTGGATAGTCGATTGCTGATCAGGCCTTCATATAGCACCGCTAACCTGTAAGACTGTAGAGGTTAGTATGTCCATATTGACTTTCATAAGTTATTTTAATCTTAACTTACTCGGCAGACTTTTTTAAATGATGAATTAATCGGCTACGATTGTCTGGTTGATTCTTACATGATGTTTCAGGTGACTTGATTTCAAGTTGCAGCCAAGCCTTTCTCGCAATTTGTGACACAAGTTTTTGGTTTGTCAGCACTTGCTTGGACACATTGCTGTGCACGACGACTTAGATGGTTGCTTTATTGAGCCTGCGGTAATCACCGCATGGGCGCCAATCACCTGACTTCTTAGGGACCATATGCAGCGGTGAGGCCCATGGACTCTCGGAAGGGCGTATTATCCCGAGTTCAAGCATGTGCTCGAACTCTGCCCTGGCGAGTTTAAGTTTGTCGGGAGCCAACCGGCGAGGCCGTGCGGATGTGATGAGTGACACTAGAGGTCACTGTTGGAATATCGTTCGATGAGCGAACGAGCTGTGGGAACTCAGTGAAGAGATCCACAAATTGCCTAGGGGCGGCGGGATGGGCATATATGGGTGTTATGGCCGCAACTGTTGCGTGCGTGCCAGGTATGCTTAGTTTGGTGCTGGAATCGATTAACAGACGGCGTCTCGTATCGACCAGCAGGTCGAAATGCCGGAGAAAATCGATGCCGATTATGGCGAAAGGTACCGCCGCGATCGTAAACACCCATCTGAATGTCCGCCGGAGGCCTAGATTAAGAGTTAAAGAACGCTGCCCATATGCGGTTATAGGAGTTCCATTTGCAGCACGGAGCTGTGGGCTGCATGGATTCGGCACCTCGTCTTTTGTGGACGGAAACACGCTAACCTGCGCCCCGGTATCAACCAGGAACGTGTGTCCCGTTTCTACATCCTTCACGAAGATGAGGCGACAAGGTGCGACGCCGACGACGTTAGTCGCCATTACGGGCCGGCGTGGAAGTTTCCCTGCTTGGTCGATTGGTAAGTGCACGGTTTAACGCACCTTGGTGGATCGAGTGCCAAAACGTTGGTGATACCAACAGTAACCGTCTTTCTGCTGCGATGTTGTGCGCCTGGGGGATCTGCTAGATCGACGGCGTTCAGGACGACCTAAAGGGATTCTGCTAAAATCGCGACGCAACGCTGCGACTTCGGCCCACAATGCTTCTATTTTTGATTCTGACGTAGAGGGGCCGCCCTCATTATGTGGCGGAATACTTCTCAACGAACGTGGCGCCTGTGTTGGGACGCTAACCTGGTTAAGAAGTGGCTGAAAGCGCTCTACTACCTGATCAGCTATTTCCGCTGCCTCCGCCAGAGGTTGTGATCTTGCGATAGATACAATTGCCTGCGCTGTCTCCGGGAGTCTCTGTATCCACAGTTCGCGAAGCAGAGACTCGTCCATGTGTGACGTACCTAACAGTTGTTGCATTTCCCGGAGTAGGGTCGTAGGGCGTTTGTCGCCCAGCTTTAGCTCGCTAAACAGTTGCTGCAAACGAGTCTTTTCCGATGGAGTGACTCGCTTAATTACCGCTTCCTTGAGAGTTTCGTAGCGGTTCTCTGTAGGCTGGTTTACTAAGACATCTCGGAGTTGTGTCGTGACCTCTTTCGGCAAACGAGACACTAACTGGCTGAATCTGGCCTGGTCGGAAGATACTCCGATTATTGCAAAATTCCGCCTCTAGGTGTATGAACCATAAGATAGGGTCCATTTCTAAGAACGGCGGGACTACAAGCGATACGGCCACGGTGGGGTACTCGAAAGGCTTAGAATCGTTATCAGACATGGGTATAACAATTAAAAGTTACACAGTAATAAACGATTAAACCGGTGATATAAAATTAATAACCAAACGTATATACGAACAGAAAAAAACTGTGTCGAAAACGCAAGGCAAAATAGTGATATGGAACGAACTCACCGAAAACGGCAAAGTGTAACGACGCGTTCAAATTTATTTCGGGCTCACCAATTGTTGGAACTAGTCCAACAGAATAATACCCAGTCTGTACTCACTATCGAAAACCAATCGACAATGAAAACAAAGACTCAGCGCGTTGACCCTCGTGTATTAGTATCGACCCTGGAAAATAGAGTGTACAGAGAAAGCACGTCAAGCTAGCGAGGCACGGAGCGAGTTGTGTTTTTAGCCCCGGGACGGATATTACAAAAGGATGGCTTGACTAAAACAAAAGTAGGTAAAAACCAAAATCATCAAAAATGTACAAGTGAATGCGACTATCAAAAATATCATTTATTATGGTCGCTACAAGCATGTCAACGCCCCGACGCAGCATCGTTCTGGTCAAGTTCCCTCCGCTTGACCTTCTCATCACTGATGAGAATCACCTGTCAGAGAGAGTGATGACCACGCTGCCACTTGGACGGAGTGCTCTCCGTCTGCCCGTCTTTGATCTTACGTGTTACTGGTTAAAATAACCAGCAAGATGGTCCACAATTCGAAATTATCATCGGGCTGATTGTAGCCGCGTGAGAAGCTATCTGGGGTCAAGTCATCTTGACTGTGATTCCGTGGGCTAGAACTTCCATGCGTTGCACAGCGCAAGTCAGAAAGCGAACGACTTATTTGTATCTCACGGACTGTGCACTCTGTCTTATCGCTTAGTTCAGTTCACTTTCCAGGATGAAACGGCTTGTGTTTAGAAATTATCCAGTTTTCTGCACCAATGAACTGAGGATGGCCAGTGCCGTTAAGATAGGATGAAACGTTCATCAGTTCCATGAGTAATCATGAGGGCTACCAAACAAAGGACTGAGGAGCTGAAGCTATCAGCACCATCAGAACACAACAGGTTTACAGCCACCACCGATACACACAAGTTTATTCTCCCGTTGAAACGTCGTGAAACAAGAGATTTGATTTCTAAGACCCGTAGTTTCAGATATTGAGATTATCTTGTAAATGAGAAGGATGAATAAAGTAAAAGAAGATATACCAATGACAGCAAATAAGGACAAGTTGATTAACCTAAACCTATGAGGAGGACAGTACCGGAGAAACTCACTCAAACGAGCCTCTCACAACAGATCTGGGGAGAAGGTTGGCCAACACTTATCAGGCGTTCTTTTGAACTCCGCTATACTGTCGGAGGATATTACATATTGTGGGAGAATGTTTCAACGGTTGGTAACTCCACATACGAAGGAGTCGACTCTAATCGGTGTAGCAGCTCTCTTCTCCAACTGAAGACTGTGACCTCGAAAGTAGATTTTACAGAGATTTTACAGAGATTTCGCCTAAACTCCGGTTGTTTCCTCAAGAGTCTTGAAGGTTTCTATCAGGTCCCCCATAAACCTTCTCCGTGCAAGAGAAAACAGATCAAGTTTCCTCGGTCTGTCCTCATCTGAGTTACCTCACATTTCCTCCAGTTGTTTCAACTTGTGTGGACGACGGAGACCATCCCTCCGTGCTGGGGTCACTCGATAATAGTTCCCATATTCAAGAAAGGATCAGGGGCTCTTGCGAAAACCATAGGGGGATTAGTTTGACCCCAGTCATTTCAAGATTTCGGACATCTATTATACTTCGTCGAGTCACTGCAGTTCGGGAGGTAAACATTAGGGGGGTGAACAGGCAGGGTTTCGCCCTGGGCGGGGTTGTATAGATCACATTTTTACCCTTCGTCAAATTCTGGAGCAGCGTCATGTGTACCGCGGCCAACAATCGCCGTATTCCTCGACTATGAAGGTGCGTTCGATTCGGTGGATCGATCTACACCGGCTGTTTATTCCCGTACTTCAGCTCAGGTTAGGGTTTACGGTGAACTGTCTGACAGTTTCAGCACCAGGAGCGGCGTACGTCAAGGCTGTCCCCTTTCACCATTTTTGTTCAATTTCGTCATAGACGAAATAATGGAGGACTGTCTGCGGCACTCAAATGATGCCGGCGTGGACCTCCTACCTGGTGAAAGACTGACTGATCTTGATTATGCTGACGACAGGTATTGCTGTTTGACAACTTTCAAACGGCACAAACAACGCTAAACGCTATTTCGCGTTCTGCTAAGTACTTCGGAATGCGCTTTGCAGCCTCAAAATGCAAAGTGCTTCTGCAAGATTGCTGTGATTACGTAGATTTAATGTTAGATAATGAAGTCATGGAGATTGTTGACCGGTTTGTATACCTGGGAAGCTGCATCAGCGGGCGGCGGAGGTGTAGGGAATGAAATAGAAGCGCGTATTTCCAAGGCTAGGGCGGTGTTCGCTAATCTGAGACACCTATGGCGACAGAGAGGTATTTCTCTGAAGCTTAAGGGTCGCGTATATCAGACAACAGTGAGGGCTGTATTACTTTACGGCAGCGAAACCTGGCCGCTCAGGGTAGAGGACGTGAACCGTCTTCAGGTATTTGACCACCGATGTCTGCGTTCAATCGCTCGTATCGGGTGGCACCAGCGAGTAAGCAACGAGGAGGTTAGGAAGCGGGTGTTTGGCACTGATTGTCAAACGAGTTCTTTTGTTCAGTCGCTACATTTGCACAGACTTAGATGGTTGGGTCATGTACTAAGGATGCCAGCTAGTCGTTGCCACACCGAGCACTGTTTGCGGACGCTGCGGCCGACTGGCGCAAGGTGCGAGGTGGACAGATGATGACCTGGCGTAGACAAATGAAATCGTTCACGAAGGGGTTGGTCACTGTAGATCGGGTTCGTCTCCCGGGCTGGGGCCCTCGCGACTCACAGAGTCGGTGGCTTGAGACGTTAGGTGAGATGGCGGCTAATCGAGCTCAGTGGCGTGAATGTTGTCGTTGTTTGGCCGAGTTGTCTGTGAAGTGAGTGCACTTAATGATGCGGGGCAGTGAAAGCCGTAAGGAAGCTGTCTTGCTGATGACGCCTTACTTTCACTTACAGCTCGGTTGTTTGTTTGCAAGGTGTAGGCACCTTGATGTTATTTGAATATAGACGTAGCTATTTTTGTAGTTAGTCCCCCTCCCCTCCCCTTCTTTTCCCCCTTCTCTCTTCCTGTGTAGGTTTTTTTCATTATTGTTGATTGTGTGGCAGTTAAACATCAGTGTGAACCACTGATGTATTGCTGTCTGTGATGTTAATGATGGGGAAACTCTGAGAACGTATTCATGATACATAGTGAATAGGGTGCAACAGATACCGAGAAGGTGGACGTGATAGACGACCTTGGATTTTGGACGCTGTCTTCTCTTTTCGTCATCAGATGACCGCTAGCAGGGGTTTTCTAACCCCTGGGGTTGAGATAAGGCGCTTTTCTCCGCATGGGCAGGCATATCTTTCAAACGCTTCACGGAGTCTATATTAGACCACTGCTTAAGTATGTGAATCAGGTCATGTACACCGGCCTGAGGAGCGACATACTCGCCATTGCAAATATTGACCAGGTAACCACCAAAATATTTTTCGACAATTCTGACAAGAGTCTCGTGCTGAAATTCTTGATCTGTATGAATTGGAGTTTCGATGACGCCGCGGCGACTTGATTCTTACACACTTTTTCTTCAGCGTGAGACTCGTGCGACAATTTTTCACGTCAGTGGCTGATTACTGTCGAAGGCGTCCAGCAAGAATCTCCACGAGCTTCGACCTCCGAACCTTCCTTAGACAACAGTTCTTTTCTTACAGGGTTATCAACCACTGGAACGACCTTCCATTAGAGGTTGTTAGCTGCTCTTCTAAGGTCCGGTTTTAAAGTGTTATCAGGTTCCCACTGACAAGTCTGTTATATTAGTAATTTGCTCTGTTCCTGGTATCTGCTTCAATCCACAAGAGCGGTGCTATACCTCATTTGCCTTTCATGTCGGCAGAAACCCGCTGGATATCGTAATAGACAAACAATCTGCGTCCAGGAGATATGAGTCTCCAGTCTCGAACTCGCGTACAAATCGCCGAATTCGATTATCGAGTTATTTTGCGCAAACTATTGTCTGCACCGAGCACTTTTTAGTCCTTGTTTAAAAATGGTAAGGCTTTTGAGCTACGTTCCGTGCTACAGCGTGCTGTTGGCAACACCCAACATGATCGTGATGTGTGCTTAGTATATTGCACAAGACCTGGTAGGCTATTTACAATGTGCGTGTATTGATTACCACAGTTTAACAAGTCTCACACTGTTTAACTTGTACACTGTATCCAATCATATTCAGTTATAGCTCAATCCTGTAATTTTTTTCTTCAAACCTCAAACCGTCGGTGATTTATACTTGTAAAATTTATCGGATTTGCTGTAAAGCACTTGTTTAAAGTAGTCACTCATTTTTAAGTGTCCTCTTCAATATATATGATTGAACGCAGTCTGAACCTCACTATGGATTATGTGATTTAAGCTCACGCCATTACCGCGAACATATTGCTTGTGTCAGGTGTTTGAGAAAAAAACCGAACAAGGTCATAAAAATAACCGCGGTAACCCCCATTTAAGCCATCGCTCCAGCGGACTTCCTTACGGGCTCAGATTAACTCAGACAGACTTTTCTATGCGTTTTATGTTTGTCTGAGGTCAGGTCCGTTGCAGAGCGAAGGCTTTTGAACTGCATACTTCTATCAGCAAAGGTTATAGGTAAGCTGGAACTTTTTACATTGTCTCTCATAAGTGACTCCTTCCCCAGGATCAATGTTCATGCCGGCTTTACTGATTAGGACAGATCGTCAGATACCTTCTTGTCGGATAACTCGAACATCGTTGACACCATTACTGAGGCTACTACTTTGTGTAAGGTGTCCGAGATCTCTAGGGGACCTTTGCTAGTTTGATTTGTGAGTAGGCAGACTTTAGGTATACCCACCCCCTCCTTATGGAATCAGCCGCTTGTTCGGATTTTCCAGTGGAGCTGTTAGACACGTACAGAAGCAAACGTTTCATGTATGTTCACTATCTGGCTAAACGTAATACAAACGAAGCCAGTTTTGAAAACTGTGAATTTTGGACCACACATTTTCAACAGAATTCTTTCAAGAAGGGTTGCAACCTAAAAGCCTAGAACTCTTAGAGAGCCCCAGTCTCTAAACGGTTAAAAAGTAATAGAAAAAAGAAAGTGATGGTGTCCGCGCTAATAAAAAGTGGGCAATTTGATTCGACAAGCCCTTATAGAATCGCACACGATCAAGTCAGCAAAATCCTCGAACTTATGCGGATGCTGTCGGCAGGGAGGTGCTCCCAGTGGGCTTTCCAAAGGATTGCCCATGCTACTGTTGCCCTCGTGTCTATGCGAAGGTTCTCAATCAGCGTGAACTGGCTTCGAGCAGCGATCGTGCGAAAACAGCACACTGACAGCATGAGCTGACAAAAACTGTCAAACATATGCCATCTCCTTCTACCTAGCAAACACATGGGAAAATTCCACTTCAATACCCGAGTGGCCGGGTGGACTGGAACAATGCCACCGAACGCGCCCCTAAGCTACAGATTGGGGACGCCCTTCCACGTAAAAAAAATAACTGCGAAACAAGCGGGGTTCTCTTGGCAAATGAGCAGTCGTGGGCAATGAGCGGTGGTATTACCAGAGCATGGTGGGTTCACGGTTGGCAGCCACTTCCTGTAAAGTGTCACATAAGCTGTTTGACGACACTACTCATCCTATCATTTTATGATTCTCGTTCCAATATCATACTAATGATTATGAACCCGCACAGACTCTCTTGACGTTGACAAACTATGGTATAATTATCCGTGCAGACTTAGACTCTACAGCCAATTACCCGCGTTCAACCGAGTAACTACTCTGCCACTGTGTCAGGTGTTTGAGAAAAAAACCGAACAAGGTCATAAAAATAACCGCGGTAACCCCCATTTAAGCCATCGCTCCAGCGGACTTCCTTACGGGCTCAGATTAACTCAGACAGACTTTTCTATGCGTTTTATGTTTGTCTGAGGTCAGGTCCGTTGCAGAGCGAAGGCTTTTGAACTGCATACTTCTATCAGCAAAGGTTATAGGTAAGCTGGAACTTTTTACATTGTCTCTCATGAGTGACTCCTTCCCCAGGATCAATGTTCATGCCGGCTTTACTGATTAGGACAGATCGTCAGATACCTTCTTGTCGGATAACTCGAACATCGTTGACCACATTATACTACTTTGTGTAAGGTGTCCGAGATCTCTAGGGGACCTTTGCTAGTTTGATTTGTGAGTAGGCAGACTTTAGGTATACCCACCCCCTCCTTATGGAATCAGCCGCTTGTTCGGATTTTCCAGTGGAGCTGTTAGACACGTACAGAAGCAAACGTTTCATGTATGTTCACTATCTGGCTAATAAACAAACGAAGCCAGTTTTGAAAACTGTGAATTTTGGACCACACATTTTCAACAGAATTCTTTCAAGAAGGGTTGCAACCTAAAAGCCTAGAACTCTTAGAGAGCCCCAGTCTCTAAACGGTTAAAAAGTAATAGAAAAAAGAAAGTGATGGTGTCCGCGCTAATAAAAAGCGGGCAATTTGATTCGACAAGCCCTTATAGAATCGCTCACGATCAAGTCAGCAAAATCCTCGAACTTATGCGGATGCTGTCGGCAGGGAGGTGCTCCCAGTGGGCTTTCCAAAGGATTGCCCATGCTACTGTTGCCCTCGTGTCTATGCGAAGGTTCTCAATCAGCGTGAACTGGCTTCGAGCAGCGATCGTGCGAAAACAGCACACTGACAGCATGAGCTGACAAAAACTGTCAAACATATGCCATATC